>JBCEWC010000962.1:0-46515 GCA_038996855.1 Solanum aculeatissimum | reverse complement strand
TGATGTGTGTGATGATGCTATGATGGCTTGATCGAGGACTTTCGGGTTCTCTTTCGCCATGTCACATCTAGGCCCCTTACCCGGGTCGTGACTGATGAACTCGGTCTTTCTGGCTTTTCTAAGCTCAATAGGAAAGAACCGGTCAAGGAAGTCCATTTTGAACTCTTCCCACCCAACCTTGACATCAACCATCCTCTCTATTAGCCACTGGTTATACCACACCTGGGTCACATCTTTCAATTGATATGCAGCCAATTCAGTTTTCTCCTCAGAACTAACACCCATTATGGTAAACACCTTAGTGAGTTCGTCAATGAACTCTTCAGCATCTTCGTCCACCTTTGAGCCAAATAACTTCGAAGGGTTCATCCGGGTGAAATCCCTCCCTAGAGGTCGGAGTACCAACAGTTGTGGGATTAGTTGGTCAAGCTTGGTTAGCCACTACTGGGGCCAACATAGACACCACATTCCTGAACTCTGCATGAGATACTTGCTCCTCTACCGATGCCCGAGGGGCTTGCTCCTCAAATTCTAGAGCTTGATGGGCGAAGGGAGCTCTTCTAGGAGGTATGTTCTGAAAGAGCGATAAGAATACCCAGAGTTTAGGAAATTCATCATAACATCTCACAGCACGACATAGGGAAACAATGAAATGAGGTAAATTCCTAAAACGTCATCATACCGTTCATAGGCATGGCACGTATCACACCCATGAACAAGACTCTACTTGACACGGCATGTTGGACTCCGAGGATCATTTACAAACCTAGGGCTTTGATATCATCTTTGTCACGACCCATAAGTGGGGCCTGGATGTGATATGGTGAAGGAGAACAAGTGATACGAGAAGAAAGCACATAGCCAAAAGAAGAGTATATCATAATAATATTCCATGCCATGATGTATGAAATACAACCTAAGATCATATCATAGCAGTGATGTGACCTCAACTAACAATTGAGAGAACCGAAGCGAGCTACTACTTGGATACGGACTACTTGCCCGGTAGATCCCCAATCAACCCTTCAACAAGGGGATACATAACAAGTCAATCCCATCTAGGGAGATATCCCATGTTGGAACATGATTTGACAAAAAGGAGTATGGACCCATGGAGATAGTCCACCCCCGACTCCAATCCCTCGGTGCTATGTCTCATCCCACGGGAATACATATATATATATATCCATGCAAGCTTTTCAAAATAAAGAGTTGACATTCTTTTCAAAACCATGCATCATTAGACAAACCAAAACATAATCAAATCCATACCCATACTTATGCTAAAAAGCCAACAAGAATTCCCATAACCATTTTCATATCAATGCAATATGAGTAGCTCATCTACATAGCTTATCATATCAAGCTTTCATAACATATCAAAATGGTGCAAGCACTCATAATGCTTAAAGATCCATAACAAAAGACTACGTGATCACAACCCTTAACATATCATATCATATCATATCATATCAAGAGGGTCATTCCCTTAACAAGAGTTTCATCATAACCATACATCAGTGCATATGCCATGAATGAGAAATCAAGTGCATGGGTAATGGAGGATTCAAACTTTAAACCATAATTCAATAGATAATTAAACATAATTCAAGAGAAAATTTCAATTTCAAGCATAATGCAATTTACCCATGCATATTAAACCATTAAAAGGACATCTACATTAATCCTTCAAGAATTTCCATGCATTTCATAAAATTCAAACTTAAATCATCATTAAATTACCTAATTTTTACAGCCCATAACTCAATGCAATGAAACACATCAAAATTTAAAGAATCTATAATTAAAGAAAGCTTAAATTTATAATTTAAATAGGAGGGTTCTTGGGTCTTCATGGATGAAAGGTAATCCATGAATCAAACCCATATACCTAGAGATTAGCCAAGAAAATTGAATGGATTTGCAAGAAAGATGATTTTCTCCAAATTTCTTCAAGCTTTCATCAACGGAGGTCAAGAGGATTGAGAGAATTTTTGTGAGGATTGAAGAGTCTTAGAATGACATAAAGGGGATTAGGGTTTGATTTAGGGGAGTTAGGAGACCTTAGAAAGGCTAAAAGGGGTATATAATTTAATTAAATTATGAATTAACCATTAATGAAACTGAGGGGATCACAAAACACAGGGTCTCACGGAAGACCCCTAGTGGTCGTGTACCGGCTCAAGGGTCGTGAACCTGTCCGTGGGACGACACTTGGTCCTGAGCCCAGCCCTGCACCTTGGCAACTCTTTGGACCAACCCATGGGACCCTTTACGGACCGTGAAGGCTCACACGGACCGTGAAGTGGTCCGTGGGGTCATACTTTGTTCATGGCTTGGCCCCCAATCCCTACGAACACACTGGACCAACCTACAGAAGCCACCACAGACTGTGGACCACCAAAAGGTCGTGTCCCACACTTAGACCCCAATCTGGAACCCTTTTCCAGCATACTTCTAATTACTGGCAGTCTCACTCCAAAAGCCATAACTTTCAAATTCGAACTCTGAATTGAGTGAAACAAGTTGTGTTGTGAAGATAACACAAAGAGTTTGATTTGATATATAATATCCCACACAGTTCATCTTGTACCAAAATATATGGTCTCTCAAAGTCAGTGCTGCCTAAACAGCATTACAACCTTCCACTAAAATAATTCCCTTGAATCCGGCCACTTAAATACAACACATGGCTACCAAAATTCAACCATGACGAGTTCAACACTAACCTTGACCCCCCATTATGAAGTTCAAAATTTTTTTGGTCATTACATGAAATGGGCTTGAAAAGTTACCAGAGGTCATCTAGATGACCCACTACACGCGTCGTGTAAAGGTGCACGGGTCGTATACCCATTCGTGTAGAAATACTTAGAAAAATCTTCACTGATGAAGTTCCGAGATGATAATATTATACTTAGAAATTTTCACTCCAATCAACCAAGTAGGAGGTTAGATGAGACCTCCACACGGACCATTTAGTGCTTCACGACCCGTACAGGGTCCCATAGAGCATTACCTTAGCCAAAATATCCAGAAAGTCCCTGCACAGATAGTTTTACAAAAAATGTCATAACTTCTCTATCTGAACTCTGAATCAAGTGAAACTAAGTGTGTTCGAAAGATAACTCAAAGAGAGTCAGTTTGATAGGTCATGGACCACCCAATTAATCTTGTGCTAAGAGATATGACCAGTTAAAGTTGACCCTTCCTACGATTCTCATGAAAAGCTTAACCAAGGAGACTCCTTTGCCCATATATTGATGAATGGGACACATGACCACCATAAACCATACCAACCATGTTTGAACTCAGTGAACTATGCATCAATAAAGTTTAAAAAAAATTGGGTTGTTATATCATCTCCCCTTGGGAACATTCGTCCTCGAATGAGCTAAAATATAGTTTGAAAAGCTTGACTTAAACATGAAACATATCAACATAAACAAATAAATTCATCAATTGAAAATTGTAAAGTCGTCAAAACTCATGTTAAAACATCATTTAAATCATTTTCATGCACATGTATGCATGTCAGGCACATGTATGCATGTCATGTCATGAAACTCAAGAAGTAAAGATTTAAGACCATTTGGAATAGAAAGAAACTAGTACGTTAGACTTGAGTAGATTGGAAGAGATAGGGATATTGCCTTATCATGTCCGACTTTGCTTCCTATGTAGCACCCTCCACACGATGATTTCTCCAAAGCACCTTAATAGAAGTCACATCCTTGTTTCAAAGTCGTTTCACTTGCCTATACAAAATTTGAACTGGTACCTCTTTATAAGTCAAATTTTTCTCAACTTCAACACCTTCTGAAGGCACAATTGGATTGGGATCACCAACCAACTTTCTATAAGCCACTGGGTGAATAGAACTCATATCCAAAGGCAAATCCAATCTATAAGCCACTTTACCAATCTGCTCAACAATCTCATACGGCTCGACATACCAGGGACACAACTTGCTCATCTTACCAAAATGCATTGTACCCTGCATAGGTGAGACCTTCACATAAACCCAATCACCAACATGAAATTCAAGGTCCCTCTTCCTAACATCTGAAAAAGATTTTTGGCAACTTTGAGCCGTTCTTAACCTTTCTCTAATTAACTTCACTTTTCCATAGTCTCAACCACCAAATCCAGGCCTATCAAAGCCATCTCACCCAACTCAAATCATCCCACCGGTGATCTACACCTCCTACCATAGAAACCTTCAAACGGAGCCATACCGATTCTAGCATTAAAGTTAATGTTGTAGGCAAACTCAACAAGTAGTAGATGATTATCCCAATTTCCTTTAAATTCTAATACAAAAGCCCTCAACATGTCCTCCAAAGTTTGAATTTTTCTCTTGTCTTTCCCATCGGTTTGAAGATGGAAAGCGGTGCTCAATTTAACTTTAGTACCAAGCCCTCTTTGAAACGATATCCAAAAGTGAAGTAAATTGGGTACCACGATCCAATATAATAGATATAGGCACTCCATGAAACCTAACCAACTCTCAAATAAAAACTTCGCATAATCTTCAACATCGAAGATAGTCTTGACCAGTAAAAAGTGAGTCGATTTGGTCATTCATTCAACAATAACCTGAATAGAATCAAATTACTTCCAGGTACGGAGTAACCCAACCAAAAAATTCCATATTCACATCCTCCCACTTCCAAATAAGAATCTCAATATCTTGATCTAAGACGTTGGGCCTTTGGTGTTCTACCTTCACTTGTTAACAATTTGGGCATTCAGATACGAACTTGGCTATGTCCTTCTTTATACCATGCCACCAATACACTTGTCTCAAATCTTGATGCATCTTAGTAGATCTTGGATCAATAAAATATTAGGAATTATGGGCCTCACTCATGATTACCTCCCTAAGACCATCAATATCTGGAACCCACAACCAATCTTGATACCAGAGTACACCGTCTCCCCCTTAAGATAAAACCTCTATCTTATTTTGGGCAACTAAAGTCTTTAACTAAACCAAAGAGGAATCTAAATCTTATTTTTCCTTGAAATCAATGATCACAGAAGACTCAAACCCATTTTAAACATGAATACCACTATCATCGGAGTCAGCTAATCTAATAACCAACCTATCCCAACAATGCACATCTTTTACCAACTCTTTCTTCCCTTCATCAACATGAGACACACTACCCATAGATAGTCTACTAAGAGCATCAGCTACAATATTCCCCTTGCCAGGATGATTAAGAACACTCATATCGTAGTCCTTAAGTAGCTCCAATAATCTACTTTGTCTCAAGTTAAGATCTTTTTGGGTGAACACATATTGCAAACTATTATGGTCGGTGAAAACATTGACATGAACCCCATACATGTAGTGTCTCCAAATCTTTAAATCAAATACCACTACCACTAATTCAAGAAAATGAGTCCTTTAGTTTTGATCATGCACCTTCAATTATGTCGATGCATAAACTATTACCTTACCATGTTGCATAAGCACACAACCCAATCCAATTTGAGAAGCATCACAATATACTACAAATCCATCTAAGCCATTCGGTAGAGTCAAAACAGGAGTCGATGTGAGTTGATCCTTCAAAATATAAAAACTCTTCTCATTCTCATCTGACCATATGAACTTGGCCTTTGTTTGAGTGAACTTAGTCAATGGGGACACAATGGATGAGAAACCCTCAATAAACCTCGATAATAACCAGCCAACCCAAGAAAATTTTGAATATCAAAAGGGATCAATGGTCTAGGCTGATTCTTTACCACTTCAGTCTTCTTAGGATGAACCTTAACACCATCACAGGATATCACATGGCAAAGAAAAGAAACTTCACCCAACCAAAACTCACATTTACAAAAATTTGGAAAATAATTGCTTCTCCCTCAAAGTCTGAAGAACCAACCTTAAATGACCCATGTGTTCTTGCTCACTTCAGGAGTAAATCAAAATATCATCAATGAAGATAACCACAAAACTATTAAGGAATGGATTGAACACCCGATTCATAAGATCCATAAACATAGCTGGAGCATTGGTCAAACAAAATGACAATACCACAAATTCAAAATGCCCATACCTAGTCTAGAAGGTTGTCTTGAGAAGGTCACACTCTCTTACCTTCAACTAATGATAGCCGGAATAAAGATCTATCTTTGAGAAATGAGTAGCCCCTTGAAGGTGATCAAACAAGTTATCGATCCTAGGCAACAAGTATTTTTTCTTGATGGTTACCTTATTCAATTGTCGATAGTCAATACATATCCAAAGTAACCTATCCTTCTTCCTTACAAACAAGAAAGGAGCACCCCAAGGTGAAATACTTGGCCTAATAAAGCCTTTCTCCAACAAGTCTTTCAACTAATTCTTCAACTCCTTAACTCAGTCAGGGTCATACAGTAAGGAGGAATGGAAATAGTTTGAGTATCTGAAAGGATATTGATGCCAAAATTCACTTTCCTATCGGGAGAACAACTGGGCATATCTTCAAGAAACACATGTGGAAACTCATTAAACAACGAAAACTGACTCAAGAACCGGTGATTCAGACTCCACATTTCTAACCCTCACAATATGATAGATGCACTCTTAGAAATTATCTTCCAGCTTTGAGATAGAAAATAAATCGACCTTTAACAACAGAGTCACTACCCTCCCATTCCAAAATAGGCTCATTAGGAATCTAAAATTTAACTTTTCTAGTTCTACAATCGATAGCAGCATCTGAAGCATGCAACCAATCCATCGCAAGAATAATATCAAAATCAAACATCTCAAGCTCTACAAGATCACCGGGAAGGACTCTATGCAAGACTGAAATAGGACAACCCCGATAGAGTCTTTAGGCAATAACAGACTCACCTATGGGAGTATAAACTAAGTAGGGCTCCCTCAAGATTTCAGGACTTAAACCAAACTTAACAGCCAATAAAGGTGTCATAAAAGATAAATTTGCACCTGGATCAAGCAAAGTATAAGCATCAAAATCAAAGACTTTTAACATACCAATCATAAAATTCAGAGTCTCCTCAATTTTCCAACGAGCATGCAAGGCATAGAACATGTTATTTCTGGGAGCATCCCCTGGAGGAACCCTTGGTTTGACCTAACCACCCTGAGCTTCTTGGACTTGACCCTTCGTAGTAACCTTAGTACGGTCAGTAATTTTGTGGCCCATATTACAACACCCATAGCAAGCACTCGATCCCCACAAGTACTTCCTGGAATAAACCTTGCCATATTTGTCACTTTAAAGAGGCAACGGTCCACCTCCAACCTATACCTTAGGAAAAGGCACTCTAGCATTGACAAACCTTGCATTTGAACCTTGTCCCTATTTGAAGCGACCATTTCCACCACCACTCCTAGAGTTAGAGAACCCATCATCATAATGGGCCTGCTTAGAATCTTCTCTCCTTGAGCTTCTCTCTATCAATCTACTCAACATAAGTCATAAGCCTGGAAATGTCGATATCCCAAATAAGCATAGTCGTACGACACTCCTTCACAACCAAATTAGAGACCCTAGAAATAAACTTATGCATCCTGGCATGAGGGTATGCCACTAGCATAGGAGCATACTTTGAGAGTTTTGTGAACTTAAGGGAACAGTCCCTCTAAGTCATGCCACCTCTCTTGAGATTGATAAATTCAATCATCTTTGCCTCTCTAAGTTCAAGAGGGAAGAAACGATCAAAAAAAGCAAACTTGAACTCTTCCCAACCAACCTTAATATAAGAAACCCTCTCAACCATCCACTGAGTATACCACACATGGGCCACATCTTTCAACTGATAGGTAGCTAGTTCATCTTTCTCCTCAGAACTCATACATATAATAGTAAACACCTTAGAGAGCTCCAGCATTAATGTAAGAAACCCTCTCAGCCATCCACTAAGTATACCACACATGATCCATATCTTTCAACTGATAGGTAGCTAGTTCAACTTTCTCCTCAGAACTCACACCTATAATAGTCAAAACCTTAGAGAGCTCATCAATAAAATATTGGGCATCCTCATCAACTTTGGAACCAAAGAACTCTAGAGGATTCATCTGAGTAAAATCTCTCACCCTAGAGGCTAGCGTTGGACCAAGAGGAGGATTAGTCGGTCGGGCTTGGTTGGTCACCACTTGATCAAACATAACAATAATATTTTAAAATTCATCATGAGTCACTTGCTCCCCCATAGACTCTTTAGGGACTTGCTCCTCATTAACCAGGGCTTGTCTAGGGAGAGAGGCTCTTCATGGAGAAATCTTAAAAAATGTGACAAGAAAACCATCAAAATCAAGAAAATCTTATGAAATCGTTCATAGCACAACATAAGGGACAATGAAGAGAGATAATTCCTGCAACATTGTTATAGCCTCTCGCTCATAGGTATGGTGCACAACACACCCATGAATAAGACTCTACTTGATGCGGCATATTAGTCTTCGAAGATCATTTACAAACCTAGTGCTCTGGTACAATATTTGTCATGATCGGGGAGTAGGGACTAGGCGTGACATGGTGAATGAGATCTCGAGAGTCCTCAAACAAACCTCTTAGCATCATTTTATATATCATTAGTTTGAAAGTGCATAATTAAACAATAAACACATAATTCTAAGGGATTATGAGGCTTTGTACTAAGGCTATGGGGATGTCATCAAGGAAGGGCTTTGCATGAACCACATAGCAATTAGAAAATAAGTTCTAAGGGTCGGGTAAGTATGACACACACTATGGGGATAAGGAGAGGATTGGGACTTTCCACATAATCACATTTCCATTAATCATATCCTAATAGCATAAACATAATCATCTCATTCATGCATAATACATAATCATAGCATCTCAAGTATACATGTAACATATCCGTATGGAAGATTCCATGATGTCCAATAATGCCTCTAGTCTAGATAGGGTGGGCGCCAAGACATGTCCTGAGCTCACCCACCAAGTAAAGACATGATCAACCCAACATAAGAGCTATATAAAAGGTAGACGTTGTCCCTGGAAATAGGACTAACCACATTGATACTCAAAGATCCAAGCTAACCATCAAGAGGTCGATAGATGTAGTCTCCGGTCCCTACATGGTTAGATTATGCAGGCAAAATAGTATACGTTAGTACATTTGAATGTACTAAGTATCTGGGCATGCAATGAATATGAACAAGTATAACTTGTAAATCAATGTTAGATGAGCAGAAACAAGTACATAAGTAATAATATCATAACAATATACTTTAATCCATGATGCATGAATGCTTAATCATATAAACATAGTAGGGATGGGACCTCAACCGACATAAGACCAAGTGAGCTATAACTTGGAACTCTGATGTCTACCCCACAACGGATAAAGAGATGATCTACTTGCCAAAGGTAGATCAATTATAATCATCTCATAAGAGGCATAAACATGAACCTACGTTTGGCACATAGTTTGATGGAAAAGAGTGTGGACCCTTGGAGATAGTCCACCCCGCCTCCAATCCCTTGGTGCTAAGCCATCATCCCACAAGAATACGTATACATATACATGCTTTTGAAAAGTGGATAAGTACTTTTAAATCATAACCATGCATAGTTGGGCTTAAAGGCCAAATTACTTTCTTTACTTTCATACATATATTATTAAAAGGTTAAATCATTCTTCATGACATACTTCCATAGATAGTAATAGCTCCACGATATACATAGATATGAGAAAGGAGTATGAACCATTGGGGATAGGCCACCCCACCTCCAACCTTAACTCTATGTTCCTTTAAACATATACATTTAGTGTAAACAGCCATTCTTGCTCAAAGAGCCATATCATAGACATAGTGTGATCACATACTTGTCATACTCATTAATTACTTGAAAACATAGTCATAAACATCATTAGGACTTAGCGCACATCATAATTTCATAAAATTCATGCTCATGAATGCAAATGAAATGAATGATGATAGGATAACATGGGTAATAGAGATTAACATTTAAATCAACATAATAAGATAGATTCATTCTTAAATCATAATGAAATCCATAATTAAAAACATAAGTCATACTAATCATGCTTGAATTGAAGACTTAAAGGCGCATGCATTATTGAACCTTCATAATCTCAATGCAATTCATGATAATTGAAATTAAATCACTTTAAAATCATCAAATAAGTACAACCCACACTTTAATTTAATCAAATCAATAATAAATATAAAGACCTATATTTAAATAAGTATAAATTTCATAAAAATCACGTGTAAAAAAGTTTTGGGGTGTTCATGGTTGAAAGAGGACCATGAATCAATCCCACATACCTTGATTAACTAGAAGCCTTATGGAGAAAAATGATTGAAGAAGACTACCTCTTTGAATTCTAGCTTAAACCTTCAACCCACACTTGAAAGAGCTTTAGATGAGAAAGTTTGAATATTCCAACTGTTTGAAATGAATTTTAATAGGAATGAAGGTGTATAGGTTAAATAAAATTTTAAGGACGGGTTGGGAAGACTAAAACAACCTTAGGAAATCACCAAAATTACAAATAAATTGTCACGACCCTAGAGTAGGGCCTAGGCGTGACATGGAAAATGAAAACCCGAGAGTCCTCAAACAAGCCTCTTAGCATCATTTTTACACATCATTGATTCAAAAGCGCATAATTAAGCAAGTAAACACATAATTCAAAGGGATTACGAGACTTTGGACTCAAGCTATGGGGATGTCATGGGAGAAGGGATTTACATGAATCACATAGCACATAACAAATACGTTCTCAGGGGATGGTAAGTATGACTCACGAAATGGGGACAAGAAGGGGCTTAGGACTTTCCATATAAGTACATACTCATTAACCATATCATAATAGTATAAGTATGATCATCACATCCATACATAATACTTAACCATAGCATATCAAGTATACACATAACATACTCGTACGAAGAACTCTATAGTGTCCAACACTGTCTCTACTCTAGATTAGGGTGGGGCCAAGACATGTCTCGGGCTCACCCTCAAAGTAAAGACATAATCAACATAAAATAAAAGCTAGATGGATTGTGGGTATTGTACTTGGAACATAGGACTCACCACAAGTGATACTCAAATATCCAAGCTAACCATCAAGAGGTGGATAGATGTAGTCTCTGGTCCCTACATGGTTAGATCATGCAGGCAAAAGAGTATGTGTTAGTACATTTGAATATACTAAGTATGCGGGCATGTAATTCCTATATCATGACCAACCTATAAACCAATGTTAGATGACAAGGGAACATATATAGAATTAAGAATACAAGAAAGGATACAATATGAATATGTCATGAAATCCATGATGCATGAATGTTTAATCATATAAACATAATGGGGATAGGACCTCAACTGACATAAGACCAAGTGAGCTATAACCTGGAACTCCATCGTCTACACCACAATGGATGAAAAGGTGACCTACTTGCCAAAGGTAGATCCATTCTTAACATAATCATCTTATAAAAGGAAAAAGGATGAACGAATATTTTGGCACATAGTTTGACGGAAAGGAGTATGAACCCTTGGAGATAGTCCACCCGCCTCCAATCTCTCGGTGCTAAGTCATTATCCCACAAGGATACATATACATATACATTCTTTTGAAAAGAAGATGAGTACCTTTGAAATCATAACCATGCATAATTATGCTTAAAGGCCAAATCACTTTCTTTACTTTTATGGATACGTGACTAAAAAATCAAATCATTCTTCATGACATACTTTCATGTGTAGGAATAGCTTTATTCTTAACATAGGTATGAGAAAGTTGTATGGATCCTTGGAGATAGTCCACCCTGCCTCCAACCTCAATCCTATGCTCCTTTAAACATATACATATGGTGTAAACACCCATCATTTTCTCAAAGAGACATATCATAGACATAGTGTGATCACAACCTTGTCATACCCATTCTTTGCTTGAAAACATAGTCATAAACATCTTTGGGACTTAGCTCACATCATAAGCTTCATAAAATCCATGCTCATGAATACAAATGTCATGAATGATGAATGAATAACATGGATAATGGAGATCAACATTTAAATTATCATAATAAATAGATTCATTCTTAAATCATAATGAAATCCACAATTAAAAGCATAATTCATACTACCCATGCTAGAATTGAAGACTTAAAGGGACATGCATAATTGCATATTCATAATCTCAATGTAAATCATGATAATTGAACTTAAATCACCTTAAAATCATTAAATAAGTACAGCTCATACTTCAATTTAACCAAATCAATAATAAATTTAAAGAGCCATATTTAAAGTAAGATTAAAATTCACAAATTCAAATGTAAAAGAGTTTTGGGGTCCTCATGGTTAAAAGAGGACCATGAATCAATCCCACATACCTTGATTAACAAGAAGCTTTAAGGAGAAGAATGATTGAAGAAGAAGACTTCCTTGAATTCCAACTTAAATCTTCAACCCCACTTGGAAGAGATCTTTTAGATGAGAGAGTTTGAGTATAATTATAAGTGTTTGAATGAATTTTTAAATAGGAATGAAGGTGTATAGGCTAATTCATATGTTTAGGAAGGCTTAGGAAGACCAAAATGAATTTAAACAATCACTAAAATTACAATTAAACCATTAATTAATGATCCAAAAAAATGTTTCCAAGGGTCGTCCAAGGGCAACATGGCCCGTGCAGTGGCACACGGATTGTCCACTGGTTCATGGTCCTACCCTTGGCCAAAATTCCAGGATGGCCTCACTCCCAATATGGACCTCATATGGACGTGAATTTTGGAATGCTAACCTTATACTTAAAAGGCCATACGGCTCATGAGCTCTCATATGGACTGTGTACTGGTCCATGGTACCTCACTTGACCAAAATCCATCCAAGGACTGACACCATGAGAAGCCACATGACCCATCAAAGGTCCCACAACCTGTGATGGTGCCCATATTAATGATGTAAATTCTGGAATATTAACCTTACACTTAGAACCAATACTTAGGTCGATACCTTTATGGAACACTTTAACACACCTCGTGGGATGTCAGACAATACCTCCACGTGGACCATTCAGTGCTTCACGACCCGTATAGAGTCCCATGGAGCATTGCCTTAGCCCAAATTTCCAAAAACACCCTGCACAGATAGCTTTATGAAAAAGGTCTTTACTTCTCCATACGAACTCTGAATCAAGTTAAACTAAGTTTGTTGGAATAATAACTCAAAGAGCTTCAATTTTATAGGTCATGGAGCACCCAGTTCTTTTTCTGCTAAGAGATATGACTAGTTAAATTTGACCCTTCCAACGATTCTCATGAAAAGCTTAACCAATGAGACTCCTTTTCCCATGGCTTGATGAATGAGGCATGTGACAAGCATAAACTACACCAACCACGCTTGAAATCAGTGAACTACGCATCGATACAGTTTTCAAAATTTCCAGGTTGTTACATTACCCCTATGATATCAAGAACATTGTACACTTTATCGACCAATTCTTGGGGGTCTATTCAACTTTGGAGCCATGGAACACTGGAGGATTCATTCTTGTGAAATCCCTCACCCTTGAGGCGAGGTAGGAGCATGAGGAGTTTGAACTGGTTGGTTGGCCACAGCCCTATCTAAATAAACTGACCACATTCTTGTATTTTGCATGAAGGACTCCCTCTTCATCTAGGGAGCTTTAGAAGCTAGAGGGGCCAATTCACCCTCGGGAGTGGGAACCCTTTGTGCTGCTCTTCAAGGAGGCATGTTCTAAAATAGCAAAAACTCGACAATTAGAAATAAGAAGTCTCAATTTAACTCCTAAATCATAACATAGAGTATAGAAAAGTGAATAATTCCTAAATCGCCTCATAGACTCCTATTCATTATTGTGGTGCGCTTCACAACCTTGAACAAGACTCTACTTGACGTGATGTGTTAAATTTCCAAGGACCGTTTACAAACCTAGTGCTCTGATACCAAAAATTGTCACAACACAAGCCTAGGGCCTAAGCGTAACACGGTGAACATAGCACGACCTGGAAGGGGGCCTAGATATGACATGGCGAAGGAGAACCAGAAGGATCTCGATCAAGCCATCATAGCATCATCACACACATCATCAGTTCAGAAGCGCAGAAATATAAACACATAATATAAAATTCTAGGGGAAACGGGGTTTTGGACTCAAGATATGGGGATGTTGCTGTGAATGGGATGAGCATGAATCACATAGCACATAGCAAGTATTTCTAAGGAGTGGGTAAGTAGGACTCAAGATATGGGGGCACACCGTGGTTATGGGACTTTCCACATAAGCACATTCCCAATATTCAAAATCCCATAAACATAAGCATAAGCACAATTCGAAACATCATTTCCATAACATAATCCCAATAGTCCTAACATTCCAAAATAAGCATAATACAATATGTAAGAGTCTAATATGTCCAACATTGCCTCTACATATGAAAGAGTGGGGCCTCGACATAGTTTGGGGCTCACCCTCAATACAAGAAATAAGAAAGTAAACAATTTCAAGATAGATAGGAGGTAGCTATTACCATTGAAGAAAAGGGCTCACCACAAGCTAGTAGCTTTAAGAGATCACTCTTCGTGTAAAGGTAGATGGAAGTCATCACCGGTCCCTACATGGTTAAAACATGTACACAAGAGAGTGGGTTAGCACAATAAAGCACTAAGTATGCAGGCATGCAAATGCATATGCACATGAACCTATACAACTTACTAGCAAGGGCACATATATAGAAGTGAATATGATACAGGATAATATATTAATATGCCATGATAATCATGATGCATGAAATACCATAATGCTTAGTATAGAGGGGATGGAACCATAACCGACATCCAAATTCATGTGAGCTACAACATGAACTTTCCCAATGAAGCCTCCCATAGGATCGGAGAAGATTACTTGCCAAAGGTAATCTACACCACATCTTACGGGACTCTCATTTCGGTGTGATGGCCACCTTCCTTACGAGCCTCCCATTTCAGTAGCAACCTACGTTGGCACATAGTTTCAGGAAAGGGGTGGGACCCTTGAGGATATCCCACTTACTACTCTAATTCATCTCGGTACTAAGTCATCATCCCAAAAGAATACATATACATATATATGCTTTTAAAGCGAAAACTTGACATTTGGACATCAAATAATGTATACTTGGGCTTAAAGGACAAAATCATTTTCATTACTCTTATGCATACTTAACAAGAGTCAAACACATTTCATAATCATGCATCATGGCTAAAAAGCCAAACAAACTTTCATGTCAAACTTTATGCATAAGAGTAGCTCCATACTTATCATGCTTGTCATATCATATTGGTGTAAACACCCATGTTGCTCGAGGAGCCATATCATAGACTTGGTGTGATCACAACTTAGTCAAAATCCATACTTGTTCAAAATCATAGTCATAAACATGTTTGGGTCTTAACCCACATCAAAACCTTCATCAAAATCAAGATCATGCATGCAAATGTCATGAGGAACAATGAGAATAGCATGTATACTAGAATTCATACTTTAAATTCAAATCAATAGTAATTCATAAGAAATTCAAGTTAAATCAACCTTCAAAACATTATTTAAATACTACACATGCATAGTCCAAGAGTAAAGGGGACATGCATAACTTGACCATCATCAAAACCATTAAATCTTAATATAATTCAAACTTAAATCAACTTTAAATCACCTAATTTCAATAGCACACAAGCTCATTCAATTAAATACTTTAAAATGTAAAGAACCCAACCTTAAAGAAAACTTGTAATCATAAATTAAAGAGGAGGGTTCTTGGGTTTTTATAGATGAAAGGGAATCCATGAATCAAATCCACATAACTTGAAATTAACCAAGAGAATTTAAGAATTTCACAACAAGGATGGTCTTCCCCAAATTTCTTCAACCTTTCATCAATGGGAGACAAGAGAGTTGAGAGAATTTTAAAATGAATTGAACAGTGTTAGAATCGTTGAATGAAGATTATGGTTTGATTTAGGGGGTTTAAGAGACCTTAGAAATCCTAAAAGGGGCATAGGATTTAATTAAATTACGAATTAACCATTAATGAAACAGACTAATTAACTGAAATAGTGCCACACGGAAGGCTACAGTGGTCGTCCATTGGTACACAGTCCGTGTACCTGACTGTGTAACTTTTCTTGATCTCGTCTTCAGCTTGAACTCTTGGGGGACTTTCTGGATAAATCCATGGGCGGTCTCACGGACCGTGTAGCTGCATATGGACTGTGTACTGGTCCGTGGAGCAACACTTGATCCGGAGTCCAGCCCCGAACCCTTGCCAACTTTCTGCCCCATTTCACAGCACCCCTCACGGGCCGTGAAGTGTCTCACGGACCATGGGGTGGTCCGTGGGACTTGACTTGATTCATGGTTGGAACCCTGGCCCCTAGGAGCTCACTGGACCACCACACGAGTACCCCCACGGACGTGGAACACCACACGGTTTGTGGTCCATCCCTTAGCCCATTTCTAGAACATTATTCTCAGTGTTCTTTCAATTACGAACAGTCCCACTGTTTTGGCCATAACTTTCACATACAAACTCCAAATTGAGTGAAACCAGTTGCGTTGCGAAGATAACTCAAAGTGCTTCAATTGGATATATAGCAGCCTATGCAGTTCAATCCGAACCAAAAAGATATGATCTTTCAAAGTACACTGCCAAATCGGCCTCACAACCTCACCAAAAGCTCCATTTTGAATGCGGCCACTTAATTACAACCCATGGCTACCAAAATTCCACCACGACCAGCTTAACACTAACCTTTACCAACCATCATGAAGTTCAAAAAAGTTTGGATCATTACAGAACAGGAAACCCAAAGGTACCCCAAACAAGCCTCTTAAGCATACATGGCAAATCCTTGGTTACGAAAGCATAAATATACAAGAAAACACATAATATATGAGGGAAGTGGGACTTTAGACTCAAGCTATAGGGACGATTTAGGGAGGAGGATTAGCATGGATTACATAGCAAATAAAGCCTAAGGGGCGTGTAAGTATGACTCACACAATGGCGGCAATTAGGGACTTATGACTTCCATCTCGTCAACAACATACAACAAGCATAATAAAGATACAAGGGACTAAGGTAAGACTTCCATGATTACATAAGCATAATAAGAGTCGGACTCATAACATACACATCTATATATCCAACAACACATCTAATATAAATGAAACGGGGGCCAACACATCTCCCCAACTCACCCTCAAAAGATAATTATCCATAATTAGATAAGTCTTAAATAATCATGAAGCAAATGGTTTTTTTCCCTGTTGTGGAGGACTCACCAAAAGAAAATCTTTAACTAAATCGGCTAGCCACGTGGAGCAGGAGAATGAATAGGAACTCCAGTCTCTACATCGTTAGATCATGTAGGCAAAAGACTACACGTTAGTACTTGGAATATACTAAGTATGAGGAGTGCAATGCAACAAATAACATAATCTATAATTGAACAATATGCAGAATTGTATTAACAAATATAAGCTTAATATGTCATGAATGCTAAGTGACATAGTCAAACATGCATGAGGATACATCAAGTCACATATCATATCATTCATAGATAGTAAGGAACTGTAATTGACATGTAAGACCAAGCGAGCTACTACTAGGAATCCTAACATTTTCTCCATACCGGACTAGGAGAGGTCTATTTTGCCAAGGTAAACAAAACATTCACCTTCCAGGAACTCTTGTATTTCAGATAATGCTTTATAAACACCTTATGGGAACACCACCCTTTTCAGTTAACATAGGATAAGAATCTTATGGGAACACCACCTTTTTCGGTATTTAATTAACATGTGTCATGTGGGAACACAACCTTTTTTGGTCAATCATTAGAGTCATGTTATATAGATCCGTTAGCTAATTCACAAGCCTATGCTGGCAACATAGTTATAGGATAGTGGTTATCTACAAAGGTGCTCTCGGTGCTAGGTCACAATCCCAAGGAATACTCAAAGCATACTTATAATCATAATATTCAAAGCATCATAATATCATAATATTTCATAGAGTAGCTCTTCAAAACCAAAGCTTCATAGTATTAAAATAGGGCTTCATTTCATTCATAATTTTCACAATGTTCTCATATCTCATGGCATGCATAATAGCCCTTAAAATCCATGACATTCATAATTTACATGTCTTGTCATAAGGCCTTCATCAACACAAGAAGCTTGGTACACAACTTTCACTAAACATGGTGTGTATTTATATATACTAAAAATCATGAAAAGGTCAAGATTTTAGGACATGAGAAGAGTAAATAAAGTCCTTTTCAAATCATTCAAAGTAACCCGCCATAACACTTACTTAGGGCTTCCTTAAACCTCATAAAAATCCATACATTCACCTGGCATTTCTATGCAACATAATGTACAAAGGTAGAATACCATAAATCTCTTCACAATGTCATCATATAAAATACTTCACAAACATCCATATATTTCCATAACTTGAAAATAGATGAGGAAGGAGATTGGTTGAGCTTTACGGAGGGAAGGTCTCCACAAATCAAAACCTACATACCTTGGTGTGATTTAATGGAAGAAATCTAACTTTGAAAGTGATGAATCTGAAACCCAAGCTTGGCCTCTTCCCTTGTAAGCCTTAAAGAACTTTAGAGTGTTTTTGATGAATTTAGACATGGGAATATTTTGAATGAAGGGGAATGTGGTTTATTAGGGTTGTATAAGGCTAAAATAGGGTCCTTTGGAGGTTAAAATGACGTAACATAGGCATATAATAAATGTCAAAACTGCCCTCTTTAAAATACTGTTGGAAAGGACCATAAGACCTCAATTTCGGGTTGTGGTCCAATATAAGGGTCGTGGAAATGAGGTTTCATCTTGTAACATTTTAAACCCTAAACAACCTTTTAGGAACCTCAACCTATTACTGTACTTATGGCTCACAAGTCAAGCTACGGGTCATCTGGTATCTCGTATACTCAACTTCAGAAATTAACATTTTCAGCAAGTTTGGCCCTCATTCCACAAGCACAATATATGGCCCATGGGACGATTTATGGACCGTAGACCCCTTCGTGAAAGCTAATGGTACTTAGGAAATTTTCCAGAATTCATTTGTTAGGCACTTTTACACCTTCCAACATATGGGATCTTACAATTTCTCCCCCTTTGAAACATTCATCCTCGAATGTGCTAAAGAAAAACTCTGAGGAGTAGAATACATGTATCATATGCAAAATACAACATATTCTTCACGACAATTTTTCAAACCATGATTTGAATAACATTTTCAATGCAATCCTCAAAATCATATAAGCAAGTATAGATGACATGGAAATGACATGCAAGGATAGGGAGGTTCTCAAATAGGAAAAATCATCTTACCTCAAGCTTGATTAGAATGGAAGAGATAGGGGTATCACTTCGTCATATTGGCTTTGACTTCCCAAGTAGCACTCTCCACTTTTGGTTCCTCCAAAGGACTTAGACGGATGCTACACCTTTATTTCTCAACCTTTTCACTTGTCTATCTAAAAGTTTCACCGGAAGTATCTCATAAGTGAAATTCTCTTCAACATTCACCACTTCTAAGGGCATAATGGAATTTGGGTCTCCAACACACTGCCTCAACATAGAGACATGGAAGACCGGATGAATCATACTTATTAGGAAACTCAAATTCATATGCAACTTTACCAACACGTCTCAAGATCCGGTAACATCCTACATACCTAGGGCTTAACTTTCCCTTTTTCCAAATCATACAACACCCTTCATGGGTGAGACATTCAAATACACCCAATCAACAACACTAAACTCAAAATCCCTTCTCCTCACATCGGAATAGGAATTTTACCTACTTTAATCCGTCTTCAACATCTTCTTTATCAACCTTAATTTCTCTAAAGATTCCATAACAAACTTCGGACCTAACAAGGCCATCACTCCCACTTCAAACTACCCAATTGAGGATCTAGATCACCTACCATATAGATCTTCAAAGGGAGCCATTCCAATGCTAGAGTGATAGCTATTATTATAAGTAAACATAAGCGCAAGATGCTCATCCTAACTACCTTTAAACTCTAAAACATAAGCCCTAAGAATATCCTTAAGTATTTTAATAGTTCTTTCAACTTGATCATCCATTGGTGGGTGAAAGGTTGTGCTAAGCTTAACTTTAGTACTAAGGCCTCTTTGAAAAGAGCTTCAAAAGTGTGAAGTAAAGTGAGCACTAAAATCTTATATAATAGCTAATGGGACCCCATGCAATCTTACCAACTTGTGAATGTACAATTTGGCCTAATCTTCGATACAATACAACGTCTTAACTGATAGGAAGTGAGCCAACTTTGTCATTCTATCAAAAATAACCCAAATAGAATCAAAGTGTTTTCTAGTCCTTGGCAACCCAACCATAAAATCCATGTTAATTTCTTTCCACTTCCAAGTAGGAATATCTATATGTTGTGTTAGGACACCGAGCCTTATATGTTTAGATTTGACATGTTGGAATTGTTACAACCGACTACAAATTTAGCAATATCTCTCTTTATTCCACCCCACCAATGCATTTCCCTCAAATCTCTATACATCTTTGTATAACCAAGCTTAATGTAATAGGATTAATTATGAGCTTCGTTCAAAATCAAGAATCTCAAACCATTGACATCGGGCACACATAACCTACCTTGGTGTCTAAGGACACCATCTCCCCCAGGGAGAAAACCTCTGCCTTACCATCCTTCACCAATGACATCAATTCAACTAATCCAGGGTCAAGGTCTTGTTTGGATTTGACCTCTTCAACAAATAAGTCTTAGAGCCATCAACAACCACCACACCTTTATTTCTGGCTTCATCAAACCTAACTCCCCATCTAGCTAATCAATGAACTTCTTTTACCAACTCTACTTTCCATCATCAATATGAGTTATACTCTTCATGGACACGCTACTTATAGCATCGACCACAACATTAGCTTTGTCGGGATGATAATGCATACTCGTGTTATAATCTTTAAAAAGTTCCAACCACCTCCTTTGCCTTAAATTAAGGTCTCTTGGAGTGAACATGTATTGGAGACTCTTGTGGTCGGTGAACACATTAATATGAACACCATATAAATAGTGATGCCATATCTTCAAGGCGAATACCACGACCACTAATTCAAGATCATAGGTAGGTTAATTATTCTCAGACATCTTTAGTTTCCTAGAAGCATAGGTAATGACCTTGCGACCTTACATTAATACACACCCCAAGCCCATTCTCGAAGCATCACTATAGACCACAAACCCTTCTAACCCTTCCAGTAGATCCAAAATAGGAGTGGATGTAAGCTTGTCTTTATAAGTTTGGAAACTTCTTTCACATTCATCAATCCA
Organism: Solanum aculeatissimum; assembly: GCA_038996855.1. Lineage (NCBI taxonomy): Eukaryota > Viridiplantae > Streptophyta > Magnoliopsida > Solanales > Solanaceae > Solanum > Solanum aculeatissimum. The sequence continues at coordinate 25,105 of JBCEWC010000962.1, read as the reverse complement.
TACAAACTTGGCCTTCTTTTGTTTAAACTTTGTCAAAGGAGAAGCAGTTGAACAAAAACCCTCAACAAATCTCTGGTAATACCCTGCCAAGCCCAAGAAACTCTCAATATCCATTGGAGTTAAGGGTCTCGACAAATTTCTCGCCGCCTCTGTCTTTTTAGGATCCACTTTAATCCCTTCATTTAACACCACATGGCCCAAGAATGCAACTTCTTTCAACCTAAATTCACATTTGTTAAACTTGGCAAACAATGTTTCTTCCCTCAATGTTTGCAACACTACCCTCAAATGTTTTACATGATCTTCTTCACTCCAAGAATAAATCAAAATATCATCAATGAATACCACCATAAATATGTCAAGGTAGGGTTTAAAGATCCTATCCATGAGATCCATAAATATCGTCGAAGAATTAGTTAGGCCAAAGGACATCACCGCCAATTCAAAATGCCCATATCTTGTTCATAAGGCCGTCTTGGGAATATCACACTCCCTTACCTTCAATGATGATACCTGGATTGAAGGTAAATCTTTAAGAAGTGACTAGCCCCTTGTAGTTAATCAATTAGGTTGTTTATCCTTGGCAAAGGATACTTGTTCTTCATAGTAACCTTGTTGAGTTGTCGGTAGTCAATACATATTCTAAGTGAGTCATATTTCTTCCTTACAAATAACACCGACGCACCCCTAAGGTGACATGCCAAGCCTTATAAAACCTTTCTCCAACAATTCCTTCAATTGATCCATCAACTTCATTGGGGCCATAATGTAAGGAGGAACAAAAATGGGTTGAGTATCGAGAAGGAGGTCTATACCAAAATCTATCTCCCTTTCAGGAGGGACACCGGGAAGCTCATTGAGAAAAACATCAAGAAACTCATTAACCATCGGAATCGACTCAACAGGAGGGACTTTAGACTCAACATCCCTAACCCTTACAAGATCACATATACAACCCTTAGAAATTAACTCTCAAGCCTTAAGACAAGAGATGAACCTACCTTTAATCACTGAATCATGACCTACCCACTAAAGGATGGGTTCATTAGGGAATCGAAACTTAACTTTGCAAATTCTACAATTAATAGAGGTATGATATGCATGTAGTAAATCCATCCCAAGAATGATGTCAAAATCTACCATGTCAAGCTCAATAAAATCACAAGGTAAGACTTTATGGAATATAGAACGGGACAACCCTTATAGACTCTTTTAGAAACAGTGGACTCACCAATAGGGGTAGATACCTCAAATGGTTTGCATATCATTTCAGGAAGCACATGAAGACTTTTAGCAATAGAAGGAGTAATGAAAGAAAGAGTGGCACTCGAATCCAATAAAGCATATACATCATGGTTGTAGATTTTTAACATACCCGTAATAAAGTCGGGCACCTCATCCACTCCTTGACTCCCTTAAAGAGCATAAACGTGATTATGACGTAAAGCACCCCCTTGTTGACCACCTTGTTCCCTTTGCTCACCACAGACCCCTTGTCAATAAGTATGGCTATCTCTACCCTTGATCGGACAATCCGTAATCTTGTGGCCTATTTTTCCACTCCTGAAGCAAGTATCCACATATTTGTAGAACCTACCACCCTAATATTTACCACATCTTCCGCACTTAGGAAAATATTGACCACCATTACCACCTTGAGCCCTAGAGTTGGGCATTTTATCATTAGCAAACCTTTGGCCTTGAGCATTCAAGGACCCTTGACCATGGAAATTATGGCCATGTGGGAAATGACCACCCTTGGTACCTTGGAAACTACCATCATACTGAGCACGCTTGGACTCTCCACTCCTCGTCCTTCTAAGCTTCTCCCCTTTAAGTTGCTCAACATAAGCCATGAGCCGAGGAAAGTCCATATCTCCTATAAGCATGGCAGTGCGACATTCTTTATTGATTAAGTCCGACACTCTCGACACGATCTTGTGCATCCTTGCCCTAGGATCTGTGACTAAGTGAGGAACATATTTGAGATTTTGTTGAATTTAAGGGAATACTCCCTAACACTCATAGAACCTTTCTTAAGGTTCATCAACTCCATCATATTTTCCTCCCTTAGCTCTATGGGAATCAAATGGTTGAGGAAAGTTGTCTTGAATTCTTCCTAAGAGATAGGATCTCCATTCCCTCTCTCACCCTTTCATTGAACAAACCACAATTGAGCTAGGCCCTTTCGTTGATAGAGTGCTAGTTCCGCTTTCTCCTTCTAGATTACCCCTATGATATCAATAACTTTGTACATATCATAGACGAATTCTTGGGGGCCTTCTTAAAATTTGAAGCCATGGAACTCCTGAGATTCATTCTTGTAAAATACCTCACCCTTAAGGCGGGGGTAGGAGCATGAGGAGCTTAAACTCGTTAGTTAGCCACAGACCTAGCCAATAAAGTGACCACATTCTGGTATTTTGCATGAGTGACTCCCTCTTCATCTTGAGGAGATTTAGAAGCCAAAGGGGATGGTTCACCCTTGTGAATAGGAGCCCTTTGTGTCGCTCTTCTTGGAGGCAGGTTCTAAAATAACAAAAAATCATCAACTAGGAATATGATGTCTCAATTTAACTCCCAAAGCATGACATAGAATATTAAAAAGTGAATCATTCCTAAAATGCCTCATAGCCTCATATTTATTGTTATGGCACACTTCATAACCACGAATCAGACTCTACTTGATGCGGTGCATTGGATTTCCAAGGATCATTTACAAACCTAGTGCTCCGATACCAAGCTTTATCACAACACAAGCCTAGGGCTTAGGTGTAACACGACGAATGGGGAACCCAAAGGTACCCCAAATAAGCCTCTTAACCATACATGGCGCATTCTTGGTTGTGGAAGCATAAATATACAAGCAAACACATAATGTCTAAGAAAAGTAGGATTTTGGACTTAAGCTATGGGGATAATTTAGGGAGGAGGATTAGTATGGATCACATAGCAAATAAAGTCTAAGGGGAAGGTAAGTATGACTGATGCTATGGGGAAATTAGTGACTTGGGACTTCCATCTCGTCAACAACATACAACAAGCATAATAGAGACAAGGGACTAGGGGAAGTCTTCCATGATTACATAAGTATAATAAAAGTCGGACTCATAACATACAAATCCATATATCCAATAACATCTCTAATACAAATGGAACAGGGGCTAAGACATCTCCCCGGCTCTCCTTCAAAAGATAATTATCCATAATTAGATAAGTCTTAAATAAGCATGAAAGTAAATGGTTTTTGTCCCAGAAGTGGAGGACTCAAAAAAAGAAAATCCTCAACTGAATTGTCTAGCCAAGTAGAGGAGGAGAATGAATAGGAACTCTAGTCTCTACATGGTTAGATCATGTAGGCAAAAGAGTAGGCATTAGTACTTGGAATGTGTTAAGTATGCGGGGTGCAATGCAACAAAGAACATAAGACATAATTGAACAATATGCATAATCATAGTTAATGAATATAAGCTCAATATATCATGAATGCTCAGTGCCATAGTCAAACATGCATGAGGAAACCTCGAGTCACATAACGTGTCATTCATAGATAGGAAAGGACTGTAACTAACATGTAAGATGAAGCAAGCTACTACTTGGAATCCTGATGTTTACTCCACCCCGGACTAGAAGTGGTCTATTTTGCCAAGGTAAACCAAACTTTCACCTTATGAAAACTCTCTCATTTCGGATAATGTTACATAAATACCTTACGGGAACACCACCCTTTTCAGTTAACATATGACAAGAATATTATGGGAACACTACCCTTTTTGGTATTTAATTAACATGTATTTTACGAGAACACCGCCCTTTTTGGTCAATCATGAAATCCAAGATATATGGATTTGTTAGCTAATTCACAAGTCTATGGTGGCAATATAGTTATGGGACAATGGTTAACTACCAAGGTCCTCTCGGTGCTAGGTCACTATCCCATGGAATACTCAAATCCTACTCATAATCATAATATGTAAAGAATCATAATATCATAATATTTCATAGAGTAGCTCTTCAAAACAAAAGCTTAATAATATTAAAATAGGGCTTCATATCATTCACAATTTTCACAATATTCTCATATCTCATGGCATGCATAATAGCTCTTAAAATCAATGGCATTCATAATTTACATGTCTTGTCATAAAGCCTTCATCAACACAAGAATCTTGGTACACAACTTTCACTAAACATGGTGGGTATGCATATCTACTCATAAGCATGAAAAGGTCCAGAGTTTTGGACATGAGAAGAGAAAATTAAGTCCTTTTCAAATCATTCAAAGTAAGCCACCATAACACTTAGTTAGGGATTCCTTAACCCTCATAAAAATTCATAAATTCACTTGGCATTTCAATGCAATATGATGTACAAAGGTAGAACGCCATAAATCTCTTCATATTATCATCATAAAAGTTGTTCATAAGCTTTCATTAATTTTCATGACTTGAAAATAGATGAGGAAGGAGATTGGTTGATTTTTGTGGAGGAAAGGTCTCCACATATCAAAACCCACATAACTTGGTGTGATTTAATGGAAAAAATCTTACTTTGGAAGTGAGGAATCTGAAATCCTAGCTTGGCCTCATCTCTTGTAAGCCTTGAAGAACTTGAGTGTTTCAGAGGAATTAAAACTTAAAAATATTTTGAATGAAGGGGAATGGGTATATTAGGGTTTTATAGGGCTAAAAAGGAGTCCTTTGGAAGTTAAAATGGCGTAGCATAGGCATATGGTAATAGGAAATGTCAAAATTGCCCTTTTTAAAATCATGTCGGACAGGACCATGAGACCTTGGTTATGGGTCGTGGTCCAGACTACGGGCTAGAAAAATAGAGTTTCATGTGGTAATATTTTACACCCTCAGAAACCTTCTTTGAACCCCAATCTATGATGGGACTTATGGCTCGTAAGTTAAGATATGGGTCGTCTGGTGTCTCGTACACTGAACTTCTGAAATAAATTCACCAAGTTTGGCCTTTATTCCAGAGACGGCCCGTGGGACCACTTACGGTCCATAGACCCCTTCGTGGAAGACACTGGTAATTAGAAAAATTTTAGAATTTATTTCTTAGGCACTTTTACACCTTCTAACATATGGTGCTTTACATAATTCCCACTCGGGTATTCAATTGGATGCCCTCCATGGTTTAGACCCCTCTTGGCCTCTACAACAGGTCTTCTTCACTTAAGAAAGAAATGAAATTTTGAAAAATCTTTAAGAAATAAATAAGACTAATAACCAGGTTGATCCAAATTACAATACCTTACTTTACTATTAATATAGGTGTTTAAGTTTTTGAGGTAAAGGTTCTTAGCATTAAACTGTAGATTGTATTAATAGGAACAAGTTCATAGCATAAGACTCATCAAGCCACTAAGTTGGATCATAAACTGAGTAATATGTGGATAAAATAAACAACCATTCTCAGTCCCTCCAAAAGGAAAAAAAAAACAACCATGTTGTGCCTAAACCAATGACATGGAAAAAAAGGATATGTCTCTTTAACAAAAAAGTACTATTGCAGCATCACACTTGGCAATCTCTCTAAGCTAGTATTTGTATTAAGAGGAAGTACAATATTTCTCTCATCATGAATGTCGTTGGTGTTTTATGGGAAAAAAGAATTACTTTGTTGTATTGTTCTTACAAAGATCTCCATGTTTTTGGATCATGATGAAAAGTGATATCCAAAATATATGGGAATCAGGGGAGTGGTTAATTATCATTAGGAAGAAATAAAGGTTCCTGGATCTAGCTATTCCTTGAAGACAAACCCAAGGAGAGCTACAATGCACATGAAGTACAAATTAGCGTTACTCGTATGTGTTATTTAGCTATTGTTGTTGAGTCTGGTATATGTCACCTAACTTTAATTATTAGAATCATTCCGAGTAGAAAAGTAACCAATGTCATCTCAATGAAGAAAAGTGTGTTAATGAGTAACCGATCAACCCTCCATCCATAAATGTTAAAACCACCAGGGTTAGACTCCACATAATCCATTGCAAAGATGAAGCAAACTAAACATTATTTACTATCTGTGTGAAAAAGAATGTTAAAAGATTGTACTGCAGAAGTTTGTGTAGATACGATGGAAACATAACTTAGGAAGATAAAAAAAATAAGGACGATGTAATGAAAGGTTGAGTGATCTAAGAAGATGAATCAAAATCGTCACTTCTTATAAGATACAATTGTTGGTATTCTGCATGGAATATCACCATGTTTCCAAATCTACTTCTGTGGCCCCATGACCATAACCAAGTGATGCATCATCAGTCCCATTACATCTATTAGGTGATAAATATTATGCCCACCACACTTGTATTATCAACTCTTAAAAACTTTAAGTTCTTAATCTGATGAGACTCGCTTTGCCTAGGGGGCTTCACCAATCTGTCTTACAAGAGACTAGTACTAATAATGAAGTAATTTGTATTGGAGTCGTAAAGACAATAGAGATTATTACTAAATGCAGTTTCTCCCGAACAATCTAGTATTTTTGGTTTCATTGGAGCTGCTCTTCTGAGATGAGAGGAACTGGTTTATGGCAGCTTCATTGGAGTTGTTGTTTGCCAGAGTTCATGCTTATTTGAAGGGTTAAGGGTCGCATTCTGGTGGAGCTGAGTTTCTGGTTGTTTTGGCCTCTTTATTGTTGGGGTTTTAGTGGCTGAATACTAGTCAGTTTTTGGTGGATTTAGTGGTCTTTGGGCGGTGAAATTGGGGCCTGGATGTTGTTGCTGTGTTGTGGAGTTTTGGAGGTGTTTTGGTGAGCTTTTGGAGGTTGTTGTGGTAGCTTTTAGGTGGTGTAAAGGTGGGGTTTGTGGCGGTTTTTGGGTTAGTGTGGTAGCTGATTTTGGGTGTTGTTTATGGCGGATAAGAGATTGTTCCAGAGAGTTGATATGGTGGCTATTGAGGCAATTGTTTTGGCACGTAGCATGTGCAAATGGTACTAAAAGACTAAACTACCCTCAAAGTAGATTTTATTGGATATTTACAGACATGTTGATACTATATCTTTACTCGCTCTTCTATATATGAATAAATTATGCTTTATGTTCTTCTTAAATAGGTTGTTGAGTTTTTTATTTCTTAAATCTTAATGGTAACTAAAAATGTCTCATCCTAACCCAACTTGAAAATATGGTAGAAGAGTTGATGAGACTAATAGGACGAGTCTTCATATTAATTTTATCCTCTAGTGTTTCTGTGGCAATCATGATTTCTTGCTATCCAAATACTCCACAGAAAAGCAAAGCATCTCACCAATTTAGTTGATTTTTAATTATAATATGTTAAGTTTCTTGATTTGTTCAAGCCAATTTGTATATTGTTAGTTGAGATGTTGTTTATTATGTTCATATCAAGAAATCTCCGAGCATGACACATTCAGTGAAGTTATAGTTATTTTGACATGGTTTTTTAAAAGAATTTATTTACTCATTTTTGGGATATTTTTAGATCCGTAGTTGTTTCTTCTTTAAATCTTATCTATTTGTTATTAAACTGACATTTAACCATCGGATTTGACTAATTAGCCTAGGAAAATGTGGTCGCTAATAAAGGACATATAATGACTAAATTTTATGTTGTCGTTAAAAGTTTGGGTAACGACCGGTCAAAATTCGTCGTTAAACTTTTAACGTCGGAGCTTTCAATGACGGGTGACGACTGGATTTGTTCCTATCCTTAATGATCTTTAGAGACCAAATTTAGACTTTTAACAACCAAATGTCCCCTTGATAAAAGTCATTTTTCTTGTAGTGTACCGTCAAGAGATTTCTTCCAATTCCATATTCCATGTTATCAAATTCCTCCCCATAATTCAATCAAGTTAGGATTTTAATAGAGTGAACCCTACTTATTTGAAACTATTCAAATTATACAAAATTAACCTAAGCTAAAGTCCTAAAAGAGAGATCGTAACCTACTCAAGGGTGAAATCGCGCTCAAATCTTGAAGTCGAGCATTACCCTTTTGAATAGCCTCTGAACATTTCCACTCCATCAAATTAGTGAAGAACATGTCAAAACAAGACTAATGATATTCATATTTTTATAATCTATTTTGGATTGGAATTGGTCAAAATTTTGGTAATGGAACTCATGTACAAAATCGAATAACTAACTACATCACAAGGTCCCAAATGACTCAAGGAACTTGTATCCCAAAAATGGGTACATCTTGAGCACCGAAAAGGGCCATAACCACCCAACAATTCTCAAATCCTAACTAGTCCAAAAATGAAAGATTAGTCAAAATTACACAAAACATACAAAGATTTTAAAGGTTAATGATTGTTGAAATGTCCACACGAGAATTATCAAGCCAACAGAATAAGAAACACAATTTTTTGTGAATAAAAACTCTCACAAACTCAAAATATCTAAGTCCCAAAATGGGACTTAGAAACTAAAATTTCACAGTTAATTTCATCAATGAAGTTGAAATAAACCTCCGCAACCACTAGGATCGATCTGCAATCGTGAGGCCTAGGTACGGTTACTCTCCACGATCATCGCAATCAACCCCATGATCGCGATTACCACGGACGTTGTACCTCTGTGAATGCAGCTAGGAAGTCCACAATTAGTATAATCAAGAATCCAGACCTTTGTGATTGGAGCCCCTGGCCCAAGAATGTGAAGAGTACCAAATAGTTGCACCAGTAACTGCAATATCAGTAAGAACCCAAGCTTGGGAATTTCTCCATTAGGGATTCGAAATTTGTTTGGAACCCTGTCATCACAAAAAAACTATGCTACATAATAGAAAATGGCATTTCAAACTCAACAAAATTGAAGGATTTTCCAACGGAGGTCATCTCGATGAAATGTTGACCAAAGTTAATATTTTGAAGTGTCTAACATATAAAACACATAAATGGTCAAAACCTCATTCCGATCACCTTGGGAATCGAACCAAGGGTCTCTCTAGACCAAACTTGATGTTCTAGAGCAAATCGCACTGACAAAAATTTTCATCCGAGTATGTTTACTTAAAATATTGACCGAAGTCAAACTAGGCCAAACATTATATTTGAAAGGACGTTTTGCGCAAACTCAAACTGAAAGCCCCAAAATCAAAACCAACCGTCCTTCTAGACCAAAATTGACCTTTCAGAGCTGATGGAACTGTTAGTATTTTCATCCAACGCTTGAATCATTGGATGTTGACTAAAGTAAACCCTTTTCAACTTAAGACTCCAAAAAGAGAAAAACTTGCATCAAACTCATCTGAGAATCTGAAAAAGTATGCCACCTATCCCAACACTACGTGAGGACCATAAAGAAGCTGGGAGGAGGGGTAGAATGATAAATTCATGCAAAAGTATATGAAAATAACCTTGGAGGTCATTACAAAATTACATTTCATTTACTACCTTAGCCTATCTAAAGTCATTCATTCATACTCCAATCCTAGAATCACAAATTCACTCTCCAAAAATCCTCCCAACGCTCTCTTCCTCTCCAAGCAAGAAATTCTTTGAAGGTCAAGAAAATTCATTCCATGTCCATCTAAATTTCTCTTAGTTCATCATCAAGGTATGTTGGTCTTCATCTATGGTATATTTCACCCATGAAGTCCAAAAAAGTTTCCTATTTTCTTTCATTTCAAAGCATGTACATCAAGAGTTTTCATGATTTAAGATTCATTTGTGTAGATTGTGATGTAAATTATGTACCTAAATATACATGAATTTCTATAAATTTCATGAATCTCATGATTTACATGAACTTTCTCAATAGGCTATTTAAGGTTTATAAAATTATAATTGGGTTCCTTCAATTTTGATTCAAACGATATTGAACTACATGATTATGCATAAATCTATCTTGGTTGCTTGGTTTTAAGCTCATTGATTATGGACCCCATATTTCTACCCTAACTTTCAACTTAAGTAATTATTATTCAAGTATGAGGCTTCAAGAAAGTTTATGAAATAGGGTGACCTAAGGCCTAAATGGTGGCTTACACCCACATTGCCTATTCACATGAAATGAACTACTTTTACGTATAAAACTATAAACTATGAGAATATGAACAAGCTTCTAAGTATATGACTAGTATGATTTAATGTCTATGATATGTATTTTGTGAGATTTGACTTAGCACCAATGAGGATTGAGGTACGGGTTCGTCCCATGGAGTCCTTATATAAAGTTTCATATCTCATAACTATGTGCCACTACAGGATTATGATCTCCCAATATGGTTCACTAGTGGATTCACATAGCTGATAACACCCACTTAATGGGGTAGAGTTCTACCTTGGCAAGTAGAATCTCCTTTTTTTATGTAGAGGCAACATCAGAATTCCATGTTACAACTTACTTACTCTTATTATCAATTATGTTGACTTTCCACATATATATGGCTTATCATACTTTTGCATGACTTCACATATGGCATACTGGTATATTGATATCTCACTTCCCCTCTTGCATTACTCATTTACATGCTTATGTGTTTACTTAAACTTTTGCAATACAGAATTATCATTGTATTACAAGTCTACATAGTACATTCAAACGTACTAACCCATACTTTATGACCACATTATATCACAATATTGGAATAGGAGGCCATCTTCCTCCTCACATTCATGACTAGATTCAGATCTAGACTTTGAAGACATTGTTTAGTCCTCATGCTTTGGGGACAAACCTCTTATATTCCAACATTATCATTTTTCATTTTAAGACTACGGTAGGACTTTTCTTGAGGGTGAGTTAGAAACATGTGTTATCTCCCCGTCTAGTCTAATACTTAGAGGAATTGTTGAACATAATGTATTTTGATCTACATGGGCTAGTACTCTTCATACTCTCTTATGGTTTAACTTTTATGTTCGTATTATAGTTTCCCTTTATTATTTATTGCTTACTGACTATGAATGCCTATGATATTCTACGAAGGCTGATTTAAGATTCCTTCAGGAATCTCATTCGTAATGTCACACTTAGGGCCTAGCTTAGGTCGTGACAGTAGTCATTTGGGAGAATATTTATAACTCTATTATTATTATAGTGGAGCAATTTAGATCTTGATGATCCCATGGTTTTTACCTTCGATTTAAAGGATTTTTCCTCGTTAAATTTGATGTTTTTTTATTTTCTCTCTTTTCAATTTTCCTTTCCTTCCATCACTAAAAACATGTATTCAGAAGTCGAAGATGCCTCCTTCTTTGACTAATTGGATAAGCCCAACATTGAAAGATTGACCTTCATTCATATGTATCAACAACTTTTTAAGAAGAAAATATTTTTAAAAAATCAAAAACTAAAGTGATTTAAATAGATCTACCTCTTGAATAACTTGAAATCATTAATTGAAAGAGAAAAAAATTGAAATTCAAAAATAGATTAATGGATGTAACCGTAGAGAGATTTGTGGTGTGAAAAAAAGGAAGAAAAATCATGGGTATGCAATTTGAATTAATGTATTCGAAAAAGGGGATGTTGGGAGCAAAAGAAGGAATTTTTAATATTTTTAAAATGGTAAGAAAAATCATAAAATGTGGTTAAAAGGGTGTGTAGTTAAGTAATATTGTTTTAAAATGTATAGTTGACAATTATCATTTGTATTTGTATCATAGATGGTTACTATTTATATTTGTATTAATAGACAAAGGAAGAGGCTAGAGAGAGAAAGAAAGGGGGTAGAGAGAGGAGAGAGGACAGAGGACAGAGGTGAGGAAGAGGGGAAGACAACAGAGAGAAAATTACTATAAAATTCTAACTATAACTATGAATTTTATATTTTTTCAAACAATAGTGGTTTATAGTAAATACATATTATATGTTTCCTTTACTACATAATTTTTCCAAATTGAAAACAAATGGCAGTAGTCTTGTAATGACCCTCCAGGTTATTTTATTAACTCCTCATTCTTTTCAGCATTTAGAGCTTTTCGGTAGCAATCCCAGATTATTTGTGACTTGCTGACATCGATAATTTGATTACCTGATTGTTCATTTTTTATATTAATTTATGTATTTTGTAGTTCTTGGTTTTTGAACGGTTGACTTCGATCAAAACACTAAGAAGATGGCTTCCGAATAGAATTTTGACAGTTCCATTAGCTCCAAAAAGGGCAAATTAGGTTGGGAGCATGATTAGCTCAAATACCAACACCCACGATGTGAGTTTGTACCATATTTTGCGTTTTGTCCTTTAAAATTGATCAATGATTGACTTTGGTCAACATTCTTGGAAAACATGGTCTGATGGAAATTTTGACCGCATGATTATCTTTGGAATATTGAGTTTTCTCTAAAGTGACCTTGCATTTGATTTTTGAGGCTTCTAGACTCATTTAGAGCCCCTCAATGGAATTTAGATTAAAATGGCCTTGGGAGTGGGACCCACATTCAGTCATAACAACCTCGTATGAAAATTTTTATTATACCATTGAGTCTGAAACGTCAATTTTAGTAGGGTAGCATAGTTCATTTGCATTCACAGTGTTTCGAAAAATTGTGAATACCTCGTTATAATTTTAAACTTGGTGAAAATTCTACATTTCAGCTAACATCTAGTGCAAGAAAAATTGTTCTTCGCGATTGCGAGCCCCAAGCCATGATATCGGAGGTCAACCCTTTTTGTTCTCTGCATTCACGGAGGGGCCACCGCTATCACAGAGGTCTAAAACGCTTGGTTCTCCACGATCGTAGATGGACTCCCTCGATCGCGAAGGTGTCCACACATGTACTCCATTATCGCAAGGCACTATGAATGCAATTGCGAAGTTCATTTCAGTTGGCTATTTATATTTGTCTTTGGTCGCGTTTTGAAGCATTTGGTCAACTTCAAGAACGGATATCTCCACCATTTTAAGTCCAAATTGGAAAATTCAAAGCTCTAACTTGGAGGATTGTTTGCAAGGAAATGCAGTGGTAAGCTCATAATCAATGTTGGAAGCTTTGTTTGAGGTAAGAATACAAATTTAGCTGCAAGTTTGGGGATATTCGGAATAGTGTTTATGCATTTTTTGTGAAGTGATAACTTGATCATTTTAGACCTGTTTTTAGTGATTCAATAGTCTAACTTATGTAGAATGTCATGAGGAACGTTCTGGTGAGCTTGGAATTTGATTTGGAGTCCTTGTTTGAGTTGAATTTGCAATATTATCTGTTGATTCCCTACATTTTTTGACTGACTTTAGGGATTGTTTGGGAGTTGATAACTTGAGCATTTGGGGTCCAATTTTAGTTATTCTTGGGTTCAATTTGTAGGAGTTTTCGTGTCACGACCCACACTAAGGGCTTAGCCATGACACAATGAATGTAACACCTAAAGGCATCCCATCCAAACCATGTGTTCATACTATAAGCATACATAAGGTAAAATAAGCAAAACATAAGACAATAAGCAAGCAGAATGTAACATCATATGAGTCAAACATTTACCTTAAGGGAGATTACATCGTCATAAATCCAATTCATGCCTCTATATCATAAGATCTTGGTGGGGACTAGAACATTTCTTTGTAAAGTCCCACATGTTGGAAGTTGTAAAAAGGGCCTCAGAAATGAAATCTGAAAATTTTCCAAGTATTAGTAGGTTTTACGGAAAGGCCTAGGGGTCGTAAGTTCCTCCACGGGCCATATCATGGGCTCGTGGAATATTGGCTAGGCTAGGTGAAAATAATAATTTTTGAAGGTGAGTATACGAGTTATCAGATGATCCATAGATTGACCTACGAGGCATAAGTCATGTCATAGGTTATGGATCAGAGAGTTTCTAAGGGTCTAAAATGTTATCAGACAAAATCCCTTACCTACGGCCCATAGAATGGACCATGGCCCATAACCAGGGTCTCATGATCCCATTTGGTAGGAAATTATAAGGGGGAAAATTGAACTTTCCTATTACATTATGCCTATGCAACGTCTTTTTAACATCCAAAGGACCCCTTTTCATCCCTACACAACCCTAATAGACCTCATTCCTCTTCATTCTAAAATATTCCAAGTCCCAAATCCCTCATAAATTCTCCCATGTTCTTCAAGGCTCTTAAGAAAAAAGTTCAACCTAGGGTTTTGGGTTTCCCTTCATTTATCCACAAGGTTTTTCCATCTCCTATCACCAATGTATGTGGGTTTTGATTGTGGAAACCTCTCTTCCACAAGCTCAACCAATCTTCTTCCTCATTTATTTAAAGTTATGGAAGTTTATGGAAGTCTTTACAAACTCTTTTATATGATGATATTATGAAGTATTTCATGATGTTTTATCTTTGTATATTATTATGAAATGTCAAGATATGTCACAACCCAAGAGTAGGGCTTAGATGTGACATGGCGAAGGAGAACCCGAGAGTCCTCAATCAAGCCATCATAGCATCATCACACACATCATTGGTTTGGAAGCACGTATAATAAATAAGTAGCATATAAGTCTAGGGGATTCCGGGGCTGGTATAAGCATGAATCACATAGCACATAACAATTACGTTCTAAGGGGCGGGTAAGTATCACTCAAGCTATGGAGGAAAAAAGGGTTAGGGACTTTCCACATAAGCACACTCCCAATCCAATCATATCATAATAGCATAAGCGGAAGCAGAAGCATAGCATAAGATAACATATCTTAACATAGATAGCCATATCATTATAAGTATCACATAGCATAACGTTCAATAGAGTTGATATTTCCAACAATGCCTCTACATAAGGTAAGACGGGAACTCGACATAATTCGGGTTCACCCTCAAGTCATAAAGTAAAAGAACATAAAGTAAAGACAAGGGTAGATGAAAGTGGGTGTTTCCCTTGGAGTATAGGTCTCACCACAAGAAAAACTTCAAGAGTCTTGATTAGCCATCTAGCGGAGGATGAAAGTCACCTTTGTTCCCTACATGGTTAGAACATGTAAACAAGAGTATGAATTAGCACATAATAATGCACTAAGTATGCGGGTATGCAATGCATATGAACATGAACCTACAACCAACTATATAGAAAGGGCACATACGTAGAAGAAAAATATAGGAAGGGATAATGTACCAAGATGCCATGAAATCCATGATGCATGAAATGCCATAATGCTTATAGTATAGGGGATGTGAACATAACCAACATCCAAACTCATGAGAGATACAACATGAACTTGCCCGATGAGGCCTCCTATCAGATCGAAGAAGATTACTTGCCAAAGATAATCTCCACCACACCTTACAACCCTGTCATTTTGGTGTAATAGCCACCTTCCTTATGACCCGGTAATTTTTGAAGGATTTTACATAACATATCATATTATATCATAGAAAACCTTACGAGCCTCCCATTTCAGTTGCTTACCTATGTTGGCACATAGTTGAGGGAAAGGAGTGGGACCCTTGGAGATAGCTCACTTACTACTCCAATCCTTTTCGGTACTAAGTCGTCATCCCACAAGAATACGTATACATATACATGCCTTTAAAATGGAACGAAAACACTTGACATAATAATCATGTATCATTAGGCTTAAAGGAAAAATACACTTTCATGTCAAACTTCATGCATAGGAGTAGCTCCATACTTGTCAAAATCATATTGGTGTAAACACCCATAGTTGCTCAAAGAGACAAATCATAAACATTATGTGATCACATTCTTGTCATAACCCATACTTATTAAAAATCATAGTCATAAACATAATTAGGACTTAGACCACACCATATACTTCTTGAAATCCATGTTCATGCATGCAAATGCCATGATTGATGATGAGAATAGCATGGGCAATTAGAATTCATAAATTGAAATCATAATAAGAAGAATCCATAAGAAATTCAAAGTTAAATCAACAATTAAATCTCAATTTAATATTACCCATGCATAAATCAAATAGTAAGGGGACATGCATACTTGTACCATCTTGACTCAAAGTAACTCATCAAATAGGGGCTTAATTCACCTTGAAATCATTAAATAAGAATAGACCATACTTCAATTTCATTAAATCATCCCTAATTTAAAAGAGCCATTTCAAGACAAATCATAATTTATCAAAAATTTAGAAAAAGATCTTGGGTCTTGATGGTTGAAAGAGAAACCATAAATCAAACCCATATACCTTGAATTTAACAAGAAGATTGAGAAGATTCTGATGAAGACTTGAGTTTTTACCAATTTCAAGCTTGGTCTTCAATGGTGGATGAGAGAAAATTGAGAGAATTTGGGAGTTGAATTGAGAGCTTGAATGAATTAACAGGGATTATGGTTCAATTTAGGGGTTTTAGGAGACTTTAGAAAGGCTAAAACGGCCCTAGGAATAATTAAAATTACCAATTAACCATTAAAGAAATAGAGCAATTAACTGAAACAGTCACTGACGGAAGCATCCACATGGTCCGTGTAGTGGCTTGAGGACCATGAACCCTACCATATGACTTGACTAGGTTCATGCCCTGGCTTGAAATCTTAGAAGACTTTCTGGATCACCCAACGATAGGACATATAGTCCGTGAAGCTGCACACAGACCGTACATTGGTCCGTGGAGCCTCACTTAGCCTAGAGTCCTGGCTCTATGGTCTGGGCAATCTCTGGACTACACCACAAAGGCCTTCACGGACCGTGAGGAATCACACGAACCGTGAGGTGGTCCGTGGAGCCTTACTTATCCCAGGCCTTGGTCCACCTCCTGACCCACTCTCTAGATCAACCCACGGACACCCCTCACGGGTTGTGAGCCTTCCCACGGCACGTGGCCCTTCCCGTATGGCCCTGCCTTTCAAGAATATTTATTCCATGGACAGTTCCACTAAAACGGCCATAACTTCCACATTCGAACTCCGATTTGAACAAAACCAATTGTGTTGCGAAGATCACTCGAAGAGCTTTATTTTGATAGGTCATAATCCAAACAGTTCATCTCGTACCAAGAGATGTAGCCATTCAAAGTCAATCCTCCTAAACGGTTTCATACAAAACTCTCCCAACACGATTTCTTTCGATACAACCACTTAAATAGAACTCATGAGCATCACTACACAACCATAACAAGTTCAAAATAGACCTTGATCCACTAGTATGAAGTTCGAAAAATTTTGGGTAGTTACATTATCTCCCCCTTGGGAACATTCATCCTCGAATGAGCTAGACCACGACTTAAGGAGAACAATCAAGCAAGAAACATTTTCATCATAACTTATAACGGATCATGTATCATTTTTCAAAACCATTTAAAATTCATGTCAAAAAATCATTCAAATCATTTATGTGCTTATGTATCCATACAATTTTATGAAACTCGAGAATTTAAAGAATTAGGACCATTAGAAAGGATAGAACCTAGTACCTTAGGCTTGAGTAGATCGGAACAGATAGGGATATCGCTCCATCATGACCGCCTTTGCTTCCCATGTAACACTCTCCACTTATTGGTTCCTCCAAATCACTTTAACCGAAACCACCTCCTTGTTGTGAAGTCGCTTCACTTGCCTATCTAAAATTTCAATCGGTATCTCTTCATAAGTCAGATTCTCCTCAACCATCATGCCCTCCAAAGGTGCAATTGTCATAGGGTCACCAACTAATTTCCTCAATATCAAAACATGGAACACTAGATGAATAGAGTTCATCTACGGAGGCAAATCAAACCTATAAACCACATTGCCAACCCGCTCAGCAACCTCATATGGTCCAACGTACCGAGGGCTCAACTTGCCCCTTTTACCAAATCGCATGATGCCTTTCATAGGAGATACCTTCACATAAACCCAATCACCTATGTGGAATTTGAGATCCCTCTTCCTAACATCCGAATAAGACTTTTGGCGACTTTGAGCCATCTTCAATCCCTCCCTAATCAACTTCACCTTCTCTATGGCCTCAACCACCAAATCTGGACCTAACAATGCTGCCTCACCTATCTCAAACTAACCCACTGGGGACCTGCACCTTCTACCATCCAAAGCTTCGAACGGAGCCATACCAATGCTAGCATGGAAACTATTATATAGGCAAACTCAATAAGGGGTAGATGATCATCCCAATTCCCCTTGAACTCCAACACACAAGCCCTTAACATATCCTCCAAGGTTTGAATTGTCCTCTCGACTTGTCAATCGGTTTGGGGATTAAAACCCGTGCTTAATTTGATCATAGTATTAAGTCCCTTTTGAAATAACCTCCAAAAGTGAGAAGTTAATTAAGTACCACGATTTGATATAATTGAGCTCGATATACCATACAACCTCACCAATTCTAGAATGTATAATTAAGCATAATTCTCGGCACTATAAGTAGTCTTGATCAGTAAAAAGTAAGTCGACTAAGTCATTCGGTCAACAACAACCCATATTGAGTTAAATTATTTACGAGTACGAGGCAACCCAACTATGAAGTCTATATTCACATCCTCCCACTTCCAAGTCAGAATTTTGATATCTTGGGCTAGGCAACCGGGCCTGTGATATTCAACTTTCACTTATTGGCAATTTAGACATTCCGACACAATCTTGGCTATATCTTTCTTAATGGCATTCCACCAATATAACTCCCTCAAATCTCGATGCATCTTAGTGGATCCCGGATGAATATAATATTAGGAATTATGTGCTTCACTCATGATAATCTCCTTTAGGCCATCAACATCTGGAACACACAATTGATTTTGGTACCGTAGCATATCATTTCTCCCTTGGGAGAAAACCTCAATCTTCCCTTCGGAAACTAATTTCTTTAACTCCACCGAGGAAAGATCTAAGTCTTGCTTTTCCTTGACATCCATCACCACCGAAGACTTAGATCCGCCTTGAATAAAAACACCATTATTTTCTGAGTCGGCCAACCTAACACCTAATCTAGCCAACCGGTGCACATCATTCACAATCTCCTTCTTCCCCTCATCCACATGTGATACACTTCCCATAGATAGCCTACTAAGGGCATCCACCACAACATTCGCCTTGCCGGTATGATAAAGAACATTCATGTCATAGTCCTTGAGAAGTTCCAACCATCTCCTTTGCCTCAAATTGAGATACTTTTGGGTGAACACATAATACAAACTCTTGTGATCAGTGAAAATATCCACATGAGCCCCATATAAATAATGTCTCTAAATCTTTAGAGCAGACACCACCACTGCCAATTCAAGATCATGGGTCAGATAATTTTGCTCATGCACCTTCAATTGCCTTGACACATAAGTTATCACCTTGCCATGTTACATAATCACACAACCCAACCTAATTCGTGAAGTATCATAATACATCACAAAACCATCTAACCCATTGGGCAAGGTCAAAATAAGAGTCGACGTTAGCTAATCCTTCAAAGTCTGAAAAATCTTCTCATACTCACTCGACCATACAAACTTAGCCTTCTTCTAAGTTGATTTTGTCAATGAGGACGCAACGGGAAAAAATCCTTCAACAAACCTCCAATAATAGCTGACCAATCCAAGGAAAATTCAAATATCTGATGGATTCAATGGTCTAGGCCAATCTTTCGCTGCTTTAATTTTCTTAGGATCAACCTTAATACCATCGTGGGATACCATGTGACCAAGGAATGCAACCTCTCCCAACCAAAATTCACACTTGCTAAATTTGGCAAACAATTGCTTCTCCCTCAAAGTTTGAAGCATCAATCTCAAGTGATCCATATGCTCTTGCTCACTTCGGGAGTAAATTAGGATATCATCAATGAAGACCACCATAAAATTGTCAAGGAACAGTTTGAACACCCGATTCATGAGATCCATAAATACTGCCGGAGCATTGATCAAACCAAATGGCATCACCACAAACTCAAAGTGCCCATAACTAGTCCAGAAAGCCATCTTTGGGATGTCACATTCCCTTACCTTCAATTGATGGTAATCCGATTGAAGATCTATCTTAGAAAAATGAGCATCCCCTTGGAGTTGATCAAATAAGTCATCAATTCTAGACTACAGGTACCTATTCTTGATGGTCACCTTATTCAATTATCGATAATCAATACACATTTGGAGAGACCCATCCTTCTTCCTCATAAACAATACGGGAGCACCCAAGGTGAAATACTTGGTCTAATATAACCCTTCTCCAACAAGTCCTTCAACTGATCCTTCAACTCCTTTAGTTCGACTGGGATCATACGATAAGGAGGAATGGAAATAGATTGAGTATCCGAAATGAGGTCAATGCCAAAATCCACTTCTCTATCAGGGGGAATAACGGGTAAGTCCTCGGGAAGCACATTGAGAAACTCATTAAACATTGGAACCAATTTAAGCATCGGTGACTCACCCTCCACGTCTCTAACCCTTACAATATGATAGATACACCCCTTACAAATCATCCTCTGAGCTTTGAGGTAGGAAGTAAACCGACCCCTACCCACGGAGTCACTACCCTTCCATTCCAATACCAGTTTATTAGGAACTTGAAATTTGACTTGCCTAGTCCTACAATCAACTGAGGCATACGAGTCATGCAACCAATCCATCCCAAGAATAACATCAAAGTCATACATCTCAAGTTCTACAAGATCACCCAGGAGCACTTTATGCAAAATAGAAATAGGACAACCCCGATACACTTTTCAGACAATGATAGATTAACCCACGGGGGTATACACCAAATAAGATTCCCTTAAAGTTTCAGGGCTCAAACCAAATTTAACAGCCAATAGAGGAGTCACAAAAGATAAATTTGCACTCGGATCAAGAAAAGAATAAGCATCAAAATTAAAGACTCTTAACATAACAATCACGATGTCTGGAGCTTACTCCATCTCCTGTCGGGCTTGAAGAGCATAGAACCTGTTGTTCCTGGGAGCACCTGCAATTTGAGCCTTCGGCTATCCTTGACCACCGGGGGCTGCTTGATATTTCTTTGCACCCCTTAGACAGTAAAAAATCTTATGGTCCTAACCCCCACATCCGAAGCGCACCCGAAGCTCTCCTACAATCACCCATGGTTCTTTCCACACTGGTCACAACGGGGAAATCGTGGACCACCCCCAATTTGTAACTTAGGTGGAGGCAACCTTGGGTTAGTGTAACAACTCAGAATTTTTAGAACCTTGTAATGTTGATTGAGATCTGATTTGAAATTATTTTTGTTGGTTAATGATCTTCATGAATCTCCCTTGAATGGTCGTATTCAAAGAAATCACATTAGTTGAATTTTTCTTGACGCCTTGTGGAAGTACTGACTTTAAATTGTCACTACTATTAGAACGAGTAGAAATGGGAGGGCCATGACCAATCCGGTTAAAGATCTTTGAGTTATATTTCCAACACACTTGGTTTCACTTGATTTGAAGTTCAGATGAAGAAGTTATGGCCTTTTTTGTGGGACTGCCTGCAGAGGGATCTTTTCTGGAAATTGGAATCTCATTTGGACCATTGGAAGGATCAACTTTAACTGGTAATATCTCTTAACAAAGAATGAACTGGATGGTCTATTATATATCAAATTGAATCTCTTTGAATTAGTTTTCCAACAAAACTAGTTTCACTCGATTCTGAGTTTGGAGTAAAACGTTATGCTCATTTTCCTAAGGACTGCCTGGACCAACCGTGAGAGCTTCGGGTTAAGATTTTAAACCCGCATTTTATTGAGGTATTTTTGATAATTTTATCCATTCCCAAGGGCTTTTATGACCTTTAAACCTACACTAAGCCCCAAATCAGATTTTATTCATTCATCTTCATTAACTTCCTTCAAACCCTTAGAACGTCATTCGAAAGAATTCTCTAAGAACTCCTCAAGACCTCCATTGAAGACTTAGCTTGGAAATTAAGGGAAGACTTCATTCTTCATACTTTTCTTGGCTAATAAAGGTATGTTGGATTTATTCATGGTTCCTCTTTCAACCATGAAGACCTAAAACTTTTCTTCTTCAATTTTGATGAATTTTGCTCTCTTTGAAATTGGGTCTTTTAATTTATGAATAAATTAATTCAATTGAGTTGTGGGTTGTATTTTAATGTTGATTTAAAGATGATTTAAGCCCTAATTATTTGAATTCCATTGGATTTATGAAGGTTAAATTATCCATGAAAATCCAAAACTCTTCTTCTTCAATTTTTTATGAAATCAAGCTTACTTTGCTAATGGGTCTTTAAATTTATTGTTGATTTAATTAAAATGAAGTATGGAATGTACTTATTATATGATTTTAACATAATTTAAATTCAATTATCATGTTTTGCATTGAAATTATGAAGATTTGAATATGTATTGTTCCTTGAAAGCTTGATTAGGCATAGGTAATTTAAATTGTGATTTAAATTGGAATTTTCTCATGGATTTCACTTGAATTTCATATTGTATTATTGAATTAAGATTTACTCTCTATTTTCCATGCATTCACCTCATCATTCATGGCATATGCATACATGAAAGGTTTGACTTGATGAAACTCTTGTCAAGGGCATGACCCTCTTGTTATGATATGATATGTTAAGGCTTGTGATCACATAGTCTCTTGTTATGGATCTTTGAGAATTTTGGGTGCTTGTACCACTTTGATATATTTTGAAGGCTTGATATGATAAGCTATGTATATGAGCTACTCTTATTACATTGTTATGGAAAGGTTTTGGAAATTTTTGTTGGCTTTGAGCCTAAGTATGGATATCGATTTGATCATGTTTTGGTTTGGCTAATGATGCATGTTTTTGAAAAGAATGTCAACTCTCTATTTTAAAAGCTTGCATGGATATATATATATGTATTCCCGTGGGATGAGGCTTAGTACCGAGGGATGAGAGACGGGGTGGACTATCTCCAAGGGTCCATACTCATTTACGTCAAACCATGTGCCTACATGGGGTTTATCCCTAGATGGGATGACTTGTTTGTTTTCCTTTGTTGAAGGATTATTAGGTACCTACCTGGCAAGTAGTCCGGATCCAGTAGTAGCTCGCTCGGATCTCCTCCGGTGTCAGTTGAGGTTGCATCCCCGCTATAATATGATCTTAGGTTGCATTTCATGCATCATGGCATGGCACATTGTTATACTATACTCCCTTTGGCTATGTGCATTCCCTTCGTATCACTTGTCCCCTTGTCATCTTGCTTGGTCATACTATATTGTCATATGCATTGCATGCCCGCATACTTAGTACATACTTTGTGCTAACCCATACTCTTTATCTACATGTTCTAACCATGTAGGGACCGGTGACGACTTCTATCTTCCAGCGGACGACGAGTGACATCCTTGGAGTTATTAGCTTGTGGTGAGCCCTTTTGTTCAAGGGCAATAGCTACCTTCTATCTTCCTTGTATTTGTTTATTTTCTTATTTCATGTATTGAGGGTGAGACCTAAATTATGTCGAGGCCCCACTCTTTCTTACGTAGAGGCTATGTTGGACACACTAAACTCTTGTGCGTTGTATTATGCTTTATAGAGATATTGTGACTATTGGGATTTTTTTATGAAAATGATGTTTCAGTTATGCTTATGGGCTTGTGAATGTTGGGAATATGCTTATATGGAAATTCACCTAACCCGATGTGCCCCCATAGCTTGAGTCCTACTTACCCGCCACTTAGAAATACTTGCTATGTGTTATATGATTCATGCTCATCCCATTCCTGGCAACATCCCCATAACTTGAGTCCAAAGCCCCGTTTCCCCTAGAATTTTGTGTTATGTGTTTACTTTTCCGCGCTTCTGAACAGATAATGTGAGTGATGATGCTATGATAGCTTGATCAAGGACTTTTGAGTTATCCTTCGCCATGTCACTTCTAGGCCCATATCTGGGTCGTGACAAAGATGGTATCAGAGCACTAGGTTTATAAATGGTCCTCAAAGTCTAACATGTCGCGTCAAGTAGAGTCTTATTCATGAGTGTGTTATGCACCATACCTATGAATAAGAGTCTATGGCGACATTTTAGGAATTATTTCACTTCATTATCTCTTTTGTCGTGCTATGAAATGTATCTTGAAGTCTTCTAACTCTAATGATGACTGGATACTCGACCTATTTCTATTCCTCCTTATCGTATAACACTGACTAAATTGAAGATGTTGGTTTCTTAAAAGAAGATTGAGGTTTTCTCCGAAGGGGGAGATGGTGTGCTTTGGTGTCTGATCGGTTGTGTGTTCCTAATATTGATGGGCTTAAAGAGGTGATCATGAGTGAGGCTTACGACTCTTATTATTATTTACAATTGGGATCAACCAAGAGGTATCAAGACATGTTGAGGGCTTGTGTGATGGAATTCAAGAGAAATTGGGATAATCATCTACCGCTCATTGAGTTTGCTTATAATAATAGTTTCCATGTTAGTATCTGAATGGCACCGTGTGAGGCTTTGTATGAAAAAAGGTGTAGGCCCCCGGTTGGATGGTTTGAGTTGGGAGAAATGGACTTTATATGATCGGATTTGGTGGTTGAAGCTATGGAAAAGGTAAAGTTGATTAGAGAAAAGTTGAGAACGGCTCAAAGTCGCCAAAAGTCTTATTTGGATTTTTAGGAAGAGAGACCTTGAATTTCATGTGCGTCATTAGGTTTTTGTGAAGGTTTCACCTATGAAGGGTATTATGTGTTTTGGTAAAAAGGGTAGGTTGTATCCTCGGTATGTCGGGCCATGTGAGGTTGTTGGGAAGGTTAACAATGTGACTTGTAGATTGGAGTTGCCTTCGGATATGAGTTCTAATCCGGTGTTCCACGTGTCTATGTTGAGGAAATTTATTGGTGATCCTAGTGTGATTGTTCCTTTGGAAGGTGTTGGCATTAAGAAAAAACAATTTGACTTATGAAGAGGTGTTGGTTGAGATCTTGGATAGGCTAGTGAATAGACTTCGCAATAAGGATGTGGCTTCGATAAAGGTGCTTTGGAGAAATCAACATGTGGAGATTGTTACATGAAAAGCGATGTTAGGCATGAAGAAGTGATATCCCCATCTTTTCTCATCTACTCAAGCCTAAGGTGCTAGGTTCTTCTTATTCCAAATGGTCCTAAATCTTTCAATTCTTGAGTCTCATGACATGGCATACATACATGCACAATGATTTAAAGATGTTTTGAATGACTTGATAAATATTTGACATGAGTTTTAATGACTTGAAATTTTTAAGAAATGGTCTATGCATTTTGTTTACTTGTTAAGATGTTTCTTGTTTAAATCTAGCCTTTCAAGCCTTGTTCTAGC
>JBCEWC010000961.1:0-46518 GCA_038996855.1 Solanum aculeatissimum | reverse complement strand
ATATGTTCAAAATCACTCATTTCATCAATGCATAACAATCATCATCTTTGCTTGAAAACATACATAACCTTGATTTAGAACAACACTTTATTTAATACATGAAAAACATGAATCTCAACATTAATAATGCATAGGAAATTCATGATCATTAACTCAACTATGGTTCATGGGAAAAGTAAGCACGAATAATAATTCCAATACTAAAATTATAATAACTTCAATACAGAATTATATAGAACTAAATAGAAGAAGAAGTGACTCAATTGAAATTTGAAAACTAGATTTTTGTTCAATTCGATACTCATTCAAAATAGAAACTTAGATGTGAGGTGTGTGGATGAACTCAATACAACACTATGATAGCCTTACATACCCAAAAAATTGATATTACAAAAGAAATTTGAAGAAGAAGAATAAAATACTCCGTTCTTGAAAATTCTTTAGTTTATTTTCTTGAAATCGTAGGTTATGATTTAAGATTTTTCTTAGAGGTGCATGAATAGATGAAGAAATTTGGGTAGGAAAACTTGAAATTTATGGATAATATCTTACCTTGATGATGAATTTTGAAAACTAATCCTAATTTGATAATTTTCCTGATGATTCTTGAGTGGTTAATTTTAGGAGTGAAGGAGATGGTTTTACTTATAAAAAACTAACGTTTTATGTGTTTTGGGACCCTAAATAGACCCCCAAAAGTTATGGGATGAAAGTACCTTCAAAACATGATATAAATACATTATTTAACTTATCCAGAAGAGTCCACGTCCAGTCCGCGACATGGAGCTGTCGCGGACTTCAGACAGCTCTGCATGTCACCAATAAAATGGTTATAACTGTTTACTACGAACTCCGATTAAGGCTAAATTAGATGCGTTGGAAAGCTAATTCAAATATATTTAATTGAGTATATTATAATATATCTAAATCATTATATTTTAGGTGATATGATGGTTTGAAGTTGACCATTCGTGTTTTTAATACGAAAAACTTAGTCGGTAGAAATTCTTTGGACTTGACTTGATGTAAAAGATCCCTTATGACTCTAAATCACATATAATATACTTTAAATACTTAAAAATCGATCCTATCATGTTTATACAACCTAAAAGTCATTCGTCAACCTAACTTTTATAAAATCTTACATCGAAACTCAATCACTAAGAAAGTTTTTAACTTAACTTTGCACTAGAGGGTTAGTGTGACCTTAACTCATCTCCAAATCTATTCCCACACTAAGAAATAAACTTTAACACCTATGCTTAGTTAAGCATCATAAATTGTAATCTT
The DNA here is from genome assembly GCA_038996855.1 of Solanum aculeatissimum. NCBI lineage: Eukaryota > Viridiplantae > Streptophyta > Magnoliopsida > Solanales > Solanaceae > Solanum > Solanum aculeatissimum. Next base: position 45,228 of record JBCEWC010000961.1, on the reverse strand, counting down.
ATATTATATGAAGGATGGCTCAATGTTAGCTGGAAAAAATTAGGGTATTACATTATCTCCGGGATCATTCATCCTCGTATAATGAGTAAACTAGGAGACCCATCAAGCATGAATACCATCAAGAACTCAAATACTTAGATACTAGAATAGTCATACTCAAAAATATACTTCAAACACAATATCCAAATTAAAAGTTTACCTCTAACATCATCATTAGGCATGAATAAAATCAAGGACTTGCATACTCAAGTACTCGGAGAATCAAGAGGAACATAGGCCCACTAAAATCTCACAACGAAATTGATAAACATAACTTCACAAATTAAATGCTACTCGCCCATTCATTATACCGCCTTACTTGGCTAAACTCATAACTCTATAAATCTCATGTGGATCTCCCTTCAAAATCATAAGCCTAGTTTTAAATCTCTCACCTTGAAAGTACTTTGTTCATCTATTCAACATCTGTACTTCTTCTTCACTAATATGAATACTATAATACATCAACACAAACCTCTTTCTAGCTTGAACACATCCTAACAATAACTCTTTCTCTATACCTCATTAGAAAAATCAGATGGTACTTAATACACTTTTGTCAAAACTTATAGCTATCAACTCATCACTCCATTACCTACCTAATGGATACATAACTATAGTTACAAGTCTAAATCAACCACCACCCTCACTATGTTTTCTCTTCTTTTCCACTGTTATCCTTCTAGATCTAGCATGACTCAGTTCTACTCATAGATTACAAGACCTCAAATCACACTTCCTCAGGTAGTGATATTAAACTTTTATAGATATAACTTTCCCTCTCGTGGATAACATCAAAAGAAAGTTTTGGATAAAAGAGATTGGGGTACATCTTGATCAAACTCAAACACACTATTTACATGAATAAGAGCTCACTTTTTCAAATCAATGAACTCAGCACACTAGTCGGCTTCTCTTAAGCCTGGTGTAGTATCCCTACAATTTTGATTACTTTATCGTAGAGGAACTAATTGGTAAGGGTCTAAATATTATTATTTCTATCACCTCATATATTAGACATAGTTGAAAGGATTAGAGTTTCTTAGGGAATAACTCTATTGCACGATGTAGAATATAAAAGAAGTGAGACAATTTCTAATGTCTTATAGCCTCCTTATTATGGATGTAGCGTGCTTCACACTAATAATAAGGACTCTACTAGACACGACTTAATATATTCCCTAGGACACTTGAACTCTGTACTTTGATACCAAGTTTGTCACACTCCGAGAGGGTACTGTAAGTATGGCCGACACTTAGAAACCATTGCTGGTTCCCAAGCGAACCACTTAGCTCAATTTACTTATTCAATTAACGAACGACTTAATGAAATAAAAATAAGTACTCAAGTGGGCATTCAAATTCTCATGTAAAATAATTTTCAAGATATCTCGTATCAAAATAACTCAATGTTTCAGTTCAAATAAATAATAATAGTTTCTCAAAATTGACTCTGAAAGTAAGATGGACTCCACTTTACTCTATTTGACTCAGTCTATGAAGCCTCTATCAACTAATAAGAAGGTGCCAAGATGTGTTCAAGGCTACCTCAAGACAATAATAATGAATAAACTAAATAAAAGGTTCCTCCCAAAGCAAGGAGCTCTCACCACCATCTGGAATTGAATAGGTCATCAACGAAGTATCTGCTGAGGATCCCTAAGACCTATATCTGCATCATAAAATGATGCAGCACCAAGTGGTATCAGTACGTGAAATGTACGGCATGTAATATTGCTGAATAGAAAAAACTCAAGAGAGAACTCAATAGCAAGAGCAAAACACAACTCAATGCAATATGATATGCAAGTTTAAAAATTAATATAAATAATACTTTTCAAATCAACTCAATCATATGAAATTTCATCAAATCAAGTTCAATTTTCATCGTTAGGAAGTTTTTTTAACCGACAATAATCACCATATGATTGAGTAATGATACAATATTTCGCAATTCTATTGTTGCAACTGTCTGACACCTTGCCAGAGGAAGGGACAATTCAAATTATTGAATTCACAAACTAAGTTCTCTTTTGGGACAACCGAGGCTAGGCCTCCATCCTACGTTGACTACGTAGTTTATGAGACTTGAGTTCTTTAAATTCTTACCCAAATCAGTGCTAATACTTCTCCCAAAACATGTGCTCATATGTATCAACAATTTAAATCATCTCATTTAGTCATAATTATCCTTTTCATCAATTTAATTTTATCTCAACTCATCAATATTTTCAATTACAAATCATATTCTCTTTCATAAAAATAAAATGTGCTTCAAAAGATATGCATATCTTATCAAAACACTTTTCTCAAAATAATATTTAACTCAATGCTATAACTTCTTTATAATCAATGTTCATGCTCTTAGAAAACTCTTTAATATATATATATATATATATATAATACTAGTTCAACATCACTCTTTTCATCTATGAGTAACAATCAGCATCTTTGCATAAAAACCTACACAACCTTAATTTAGAACAACACTTAATTTAATGGATGAAAAAGATGAATCTCAATATCAATAATTCATGAGAAAGACATGGTCATTAACCCAACTAGGGTTTATGGGAAAGTAACCATGAAAAATATGTTACGACCCAAAATGGGTTACAACTAAAGAAGAATGAAATAAAGAGGAAACCAACACAACATAACATCAAATATCCCCAAAATCAGAAGTCATGAGTACATGAGCATCTATAACAGTGCATAAGAGAAAATACAATTGTGTCAAAGGAAATACAAGTTTGTCTCAAAGAGAAATACACGACTGTCTCATAATAACTGATACATAGTCTAAGAGAACAAAAATAAAAAGGGAACCCAAAGATCTACAATGAATCAAAGTCTGAGCCTCACCACTGAGATCTGGGTGGTATCAACAATGCTCAGGTGGAATAATCAACTACCCTGTCCTGAACCCTGTGCTCGATCTGCAGTGAGGAAACAAAATAAGAGTGAGTACACCAAAATGTACCCAGTAGGTTCAACCGACTGGATCAGAGAAATCGAATAAATATGTAATAAAGAAGAATCCTACACCTGCATAAAAATGGTTAGTACACAATAAGAATATACAATAAGCCTTATAAGATCTCCCACATGTCCAGTATTACAACTCCATAGGCAATAACCACACATTATATGAAATGTCATCAAATCATGCATCAGGGGTCCCATGACCTTGCCACCTACTCGTAGTAAAGGGTGTTACAATGTCCCATCCTTTCCATCTACTCGCGGGCAAGGGATTATATAGAGTAAATCTTACCCTTGCCTCCTACTTGGGTCATGGGGTATAGAGTAAATCTCACCCTTGTCTCCTACTTGGGTCAAGGAGTTGGTATAACTATGAAACATATTACCCTTCCCTCCTACTCGGGTCAAGGGGTGAAATGATGCAACATGATACAATTACAAGGCAACACTAATCACTCAAATATGTGCATGAATATAACAACATCATAATGAGAGTAATACATTATAAGTTTAACAAGGCATGAGATATAATATCAACTATCACCATATTTCACAATATCTGAACTAGACATAACTATTTCGATCATCAGACATAACAAATATATATGTCTACCGGACCTCACTCATCCTTACAATATAAATACCTCATTAATATATCCAGCTAACAAGTATATCTCAAGTACTGGACCTCACTCGTCACCAAGTTACATCTACATTATAATTACATCCAAAAGTGACATTAATATGAATACTGGACCTTACTCGTCCCAATAATTATATATACATCCTAATAAAATCCCAACATCAAGTATAATCCTAAAACCAGACCTTACTCATCTACAAGGCGTGTATATAGTTCTCAAAGTGTCCCAGTAACCATCAAATTACCAAAATATTTTCTGAAATATTGTTACAATCCTTAACTTATCACAACAACATTTAACAGGATCTCAATCCACAAGTATCCATCTTAGATTAACAATAGAGTTATAATTACTCATGATTTGGCTTAGCCGAAATCACATTTCTCTCACTATCTCATCTAATCAACATAATTACTCATGAATCACTCAAGATCTCACATTTACCACATAAACATGATCAATAACTCAAATCCAGTCCCTCAAGGTTAGTCGAATCAACCTCAATGTTGAAACCGCACTCAAACAAGATTTCAATCAACTCAAGTCTCCAAATGATCCTCAAATTGACCAATCATTATCAAAATTAAATACGACGCATCAAGAGGAGCATATTGATACCCATATTGGCATGGTTTAGGCTTAGGGGAAAATAGTCAATTTTAGGGCTAAACTTCGAAGTTCCCAATCTGAAAATTGAGTTTTACATAAAAAATGGAGTTCATGGGCGAAAATTTCACTAAAACTGAGTTCAAATCAAGAGAGAAATTAATATTTAAAGTTAAGAAATCATGGTCTAAAAACTCCCAATTTTGGACATTCAAAATCATGAATTTTAAGATGAAATCAAGATAAAACTTAAGGAAAATGATCAATATAATGTTAAAAACACTTAACTAGCAAATTCTTTCGAAAATCTTCTTCCAAAGTTGCCCCAAAAAGCTTAAGGTTTGTGAAAATGGCTAAAAATGGTGTTTCATGATTTTAAAATTATCCCAGGTGTAAAAATCTCTCCATGATCGCGGGTAGGGTCCTAGGAATGTGGAGGAGAAGGGCCAAAAGATCTCCGCGATCGCGAAGACCAATTCGTGAATGTAGAGAAAAAAAGGGAGAGGGCTACTCACACGTGCCAATACTCCACAAATGTATGACTTTGTCCTCGAATGCGGAGCACATCAACATCAAGACCTCCGTGAACGGTGAGAAGAGATGTGGCCGCAATAGAAAATAACAAAAACCAGCAACCAAGTTCAAATTCCCTACTCGGAATGAAACTCTGAAATTCATCTGAACTCATAATTACACAAACTCTATATGGATCCATACCAGAAACAATGATTCAGACTTAACAAAATCATCAGAAATCAATTTCAAGGCCTCCTCGCCACATTTAACACTTCAACTCAATAAAATTAGTTTAAAATTCAAAAATACCAAAACTGCCCTCGACAACTCCAAAAATTAGTCTGAGACCATTTCTAGCATTAGTTTCACCACCCAGAACTACTGGAACTGTCAAAATTCTGATTCGAGCTTTCAAAGTCCAAATGTTGACCAAAGTTAAACATTGGTCCCAAAAACCATTAAAATTATAAATTTGGGCCTAAAAACCTCATTTTAACTCCAAATTTAGTTCTACAACTTCCTATAGTTCAGTTTCAACAATCCAAAACTAATGAAATTGACAGATCCACAATCCGACACCAGAAAATTAGGATGGTACAAAAACTCACTTTTTTAATAACTTAAGCTTCCAAAAAGTGTCAAACCTCATATTTACCATTTTAAAACTTCATATTTTAGTTTCAATCATTCAAATAGTTTAAAATAAGTCAAAAGTAACTTACGAAAAGGTAAAATAATAATTTTCATACATAAGGCCAAATATGACCAACTAGGTTATTACATCATTCACCACTAAAAATGATGTTATACTCGAACATAAAGAAAAGAGGAGTACCTGAAGCCTAAAAAAGGCTGGGATATCTACCCGCATGTCTGATTACAACTCCCAAGTAGCCTCATCAACAGAATGGTTTTGCCACTGAACCTTCACAGAAGGTATATCTTTGGATCTCAATCTCTAGACCTGTTTGTCCAAAATAGTTATAGACTCCTCCTTAAAGGTCAAATTTGAACCCTTTTCAAGAGATTCATAAAAGATCATGTAGGAATCATCTGGAGTATACTGGCGAAGCATAGAAACATGAAAAATAGGATGAACAGATAATAATCTCGATGGTAATGCCAGCTCATAGGAAATCTCACCAACTCTCCTCAAAATCTCAAATGGGCCAACGAATCTGGGACTGAGCTTGCCCCTCTTTCCAAATCTCATCACACCCTTCATGGATGAAATCTTTAGCCAAACACTGTCACCAAAAGAGAACTCTAGAGGTCTAGTCCTCTTGTTAGCATAACTCTTATGGCGACTGTGAGTTGTCAAAAGCCTACCCTGAATCAAACAAACCTTATCCATGGAATCTCTAAGTAAGTCCACATTCAACACATGTTCAAAAACTAAGTCAAACCATCCAATGGGTGATCTATACCTCTGGCTATACAAGGCCTCAAATGGTGCCTCTATGTGATGGAGTAATAACTATTTTTGTATGTGAACTCTTCCAAAGGTAGGTGATGGTCCCATCGGTCACCAAAATCAATCATACAAACACTTAGCATATCCTCAAATACCTGAATGGTGCGGTCGGACTGACCATTTATCTTGGGATGGAAAGATGAACTCAAATCCACTCTAGTATCCAAACCACGCTGTAGAGCCCACAAAATATAAGAGGTTAACACAGATTACCTATCAAATACTATAGACAATGGCACACCATGCAATATGACTATCTTCTGGATAAACAACCTAACCAACTACGTCACACTATAGCTAGTCTTCACCGGTAAACTAAATCAAACTTGCCCAAAGCCATGGGCAGACCAGTAACAAAGTCCATAATCACTCTTTACCACTTCCACTCGGATATGAACATCTTTTGCATCGATCCACCAGGATTTTAGTGTTCACACTTGACTTGTTAGCAATTCAAACACTTTGCCACAAATTCAGCTACGTCTCTTCTCATCCTAAACCACCAATAATATTATTTTAGGTCATGGTACATCTTAGGCTCACCCAAGTGGAGGGAACACCTAGCATAATGGGCCTTATCAAGTATCAGTCTCACCCAATCTCCCACTTTTGGTACACAAACTCTACCATTTATCCTCAAAAGACCCACAAAATCAATAATAGTTACTTTGGCTACACCCCTCAACACTTTGTCATGAATCAAACATAACTTGGGGTCCTTAAACTAATGAGCACATATCTGATCAAGAAAGGAAGATCTACCCTCAACAAAAGCCAAAATACTATGGGGAGGAAAAATATTCAATCGAACCATCTATTTAGCAAGTGACTAAACCTCTAAGGCTAGGGGCCTCTCCTCAACCCTCAAGAATGCCAAACTCCCCATACTAGTAGCCTTTTGTCTCAAAGCAACAACTATAACATTGGTCTTCCTGGGGTTATATAAGATAGAGATATCATAATTCTTAAGCAACTCCAACCACCTACGGCGTCTCATATTCAAGTTAGGCTAAAAAAAGATATATTTAAGACTCCGGTGATCGGTGAAGATCTTACAATGTACCCCATAGAGATAATGTTGCCACCACTTCAATAAAAATACAACCACAACCAACTTTAAGTCATGAGTAGGGTAGTTTCTTTTATGCACCTTCAACTGTCTAGAAATATAAGCTATCACCTTCCCTCTTTTCATCAATACACCACCTAAAACCACACCAGAGGCATCATAATAGACCATGAATGGTACCCCCTCCTCGGTAAAGAAAGAATCAATGTTGAAGTCAATAAATCCTTGAGCTTTTGAAAGCTCGCTTCACACTCCTCGGATCACTGAAGGGATCATCCTTCCGAGTTAATCAAGTCAATGGGGCTGCTATTGAAGAGAATCCCTAAATAAAACATTGATAATACCTCACAAAACCATTGAAACTCTGAATCTCAGTCACTTAAGTAGGCCTAACCCACTCACACACGATTGCCACTTTGACTGGATCAACCATAATACCCTCTTTTGATACAACATGGCCAAGAAATTCAACAGAATCAAGCCAAAACTCATATTTTGAGAACTTGGCATATAACTTCTCTTCCTTCAACATCTGAAGTACGATCCTCAAATATTGAACATGATCAACCTCACTCTTGGAATAAATCAAGATTTCATCTATAAACACGATCACAAAGATATCCAAATAGGTCTTGAACACTCAGTTCATAAACTCGATAAAAACAGCTGGGGCATTGGTCTGCCCAAAAGATATAACCACAAACTCATAATGCCCATAATGGGTCCTAAAAGCTGTCTTCAGGAAGTTAGACTCTTGAACTCTCAACTGATGAAAGTCGAACCTCAAATCAATCTTAAAGAATACCGAGAAACCCTGCAATTGGTAAAAAAGATCATTAATGCAAGGTAAATGATACTTATTCTTAATGGTCACTTTGTTTAACTGGCGATAGTCAACACACATATAGATAATGCCATCTTTCTTCTCCACAAATAACATAGGATTACCCCAAGGAGATACACTCGGATGAATGAACCCTTTCTTTAATAAATTTTCCAATTAATCTTTTAAATCATTCAACTCAGCTGGAGCCATCCAATAGGGGGAAATAGAAATAGGCTTGGTGCCCTGCTCTATATCAATAGTATAGTCAATATCACGATCCAGAGAAACACTAGGTAAATCAGTCAGAAATACATCCATAAACTCCCTAGCAACCCTGGTGGTCTCTAAAGATGTGGACACTTGAGAAATAACCCAAACAGGAGCTAAATAAGCCAAGCAACCCTTATCCATCAATCGGCATGCATGTATATAAGAAATAACTCCCTTAGGATAGGAGGTAGGTGCTCCAGTCCACACCAATTGAGGTAACTCTGGAAAATATAAAGTCGTTGTCTTCATATGGAAATCAAGAACAACATACAAAGATGATAACCAATCCATACCAAATATCTTATTAAAGTAAATCATATCTACCAATATTATGTCAGTAATAATATCTCTCCCCATGAAAGTCATAACACAACCCCGGTACACCTGATCCACCACTAAAGATTCACCTATCAGGGTGGAAACATAAATAGGTTTGGTGAGCGACTCACACATAATATCAATATTTGAAGAAAAATAGGCCGACAAATAAGAATAAATAGAGCTTGGATCTAATAAAACTGAAGATCAATAGTGGCATGCTGGAACCATACCTGTGATAACTACATCAGAAGCCTCTGCCTCAGCTCTATCGAAAACAACATAACAAACTCTACGGCCACCACTAGCCTGTGGGTCTATACGAGCTCTACCTCTCACAATGTCACATCCTCTTCTAGTACTGCCCCTCATGCCCTAAGAGGTGTCTCTTGTGGTTGATGTTGGGGTTAGATGGGCTGGTTGAGATCCTGAAGCCTAAGTGGAAAAAATATGATCAACCACACTTTGAAATGTACCTCCAGCTAGAACCATGAAATTTGTAGCCTCTTAAAGATACCCTGCCAATCCTTTGGAAAAACACTAAATCCTCTCAAACTCGATAGGGATGATGGTTAAGGCATATCTAGACAATGCATAAAATTTGGCACCATAGTTTGACACTGTCTTAGAACCCTGTTGAAGCCTATCAAACTCATCACGATGATTGTCCCGAAGACTGTATGGCAAAGAAATCTTCAAAAATATCACTGTAAACTGCTCCTAAGTCATAACTGGAGATCCAATAGGTCGACAAGCCATAATTGACCTCCACCACTCCTTGGCGAGGTCAATTAGCTGATAAATGTATAAGAAACTCCATGTGAATCCAAGATGGCTAAATTATATAGCCTATCCTGACACTCTAACAAGAAAGAATAAGATTTATCACTTAGAGTGCCATCAAATCTCCGAGGAGCTGGTCAAACAAAGCTTTCAAAACTATTCTGCTCAACTTAAGACATAGTTGGGCTAGAAGAAGATGGTGGCACCATAAACAAGGGTGGTGCATTAAACAGAGCAACTACCAAACTCTGAAACTGTACACCTGCACCTGGCTAAGGTGTATGAAGTAGATTCATAACTACCATAAGAGGATATGCTGGGCTAGAGAAGGATTAACATGGACCAAAGTTGGCTCTGTTGGGGCTATAATAAGATCAATTGGTGTCTTAGAAACTGGTGTCTCAATTATAGCTGGGGCTAGAGGAACTCTCTCCAATATATCCAATAACCTCAATAAAATTTCTAAATTGAGGGTGTTGGGGTTAGAGCTGAGGGTAGAAGAATAGGATGTGTAGACCCCTCTGGCTCATATGCAGGCCCCAGAGAAGCTGACCTCGGTTTCCCTCTAGGTGGAGCTGCTTTTCTAGCATGTCCTCAATCTTTTGCCCTATCCTGAACTCTACCTCGACCATGAGTGGGAGCAAAATTTATAGACTCGATCTCTCCCATAGATCATCAAGACCTCGTAATCAGCATCTGCATAGAAGGAGTAGATTAGACACTTTCAAAGTGGGTAATACAAAGAAGCACATAAATCAAAAGCAAGACATGAATATTTTCCTAAAAGGTATCTCATAGCCTCCTAAAAATAGGTATGGATATCTACACATCGATCCATGAGACTCTACTAGACACCCTGCTCTTGACTTACAAGCCTAACGAACATAGAGCTATGATACCCAAATTTTCATGACCCAAAATGGGTCACGACTGAAGAAGAATGAAATAAAATAGAACCCAACACAACATAACATCAAATTTCCCCAAAACCAGGAGTCATGAGTACAAGAGCATCTATAATAGTACGGAAGAGTAAATACAACTGTCTCAAAGCAAAATACATGAATATCATATAATAACTGATACAAAGTCTAAGAGAACAAAAATAAAAAGGGAACCCAAAGATCTATGATGACTTGAATTATAAGCCTTACTGTTGAGATCTGGATGGTATCAACAATGCTCAGGTGGAATGGTGAACTACCCTATGCTGAACCCTGTGCTTGATCTGTAGGGAGGAATAAATTAGAGGTGAATACACCAAAATGTACCCAGTAGGTTCAACCGACTGGGTAAGAGAAATCAAATAAGTATGTAACAACGAAGAATCCTACACCTACATAAGAAAAGGTTAGTACACAATAATAATATACAATCAGCCTTATAAGATCTCCCACATGTCTAATACAACACCATAAGGAAATAACCACACAGTATATGAAATGCCACCAAATCATGCATCAAGGGTCCCATGACCTTACCACCTACTCATAGTCAACGGTGCTACAATGCCCCATCCTTGCCACCTACTCGAAATCAAGGGATTATATAGATTAAATCTTACCCTTGTCTCCTACTCAGGTCAAGGGGTATATAGAGTAAATCTCACAATTGCCTCTTACTCGAGTCAAGGGGTTGTACAAATGTGGAACATATTACCTTTTCCTCCTACTTAGGTCAAAGGATGGTATGATGCAACATGATATAATTACAAGGCAATGCTAATCACTCAAATATATGCATGAACATAATAATATCATAATGAGAGTAATACATTATAGGTCTCACAAGGTATGAGATATAATATCAAGTATCACTATCTATCATAATATCTCAACTAGACATAACCATTTTGATCATCAGACATACCAAATATATATGTATACCAGAACTCACTCGTTCATACAATATAAATCCATCATTAATATATCAAGCTAACAAGTATATCACAAGTATCGGATCTTACTCGTCCCCAAGTTACATTTACATCATAATAGATCCAAAAGTGACATTAACATGAATATCATACCTTACTCATCCCAACAATTATATATGCATCCTAATAACATCCCAACATCAAGTATAACCTAAAACCCGGACCTTACTCGTCAAAAAGGTATGTATATACCTATCAAAGTGTCCCATTAACCATCAAATTACCAAAATATTTTTCAAACTGTTGTTAGAATCCTTAACTTATCACAACAACATTTCACAGGATCTCAAACCATAAGTATCCATCTCAGATCAACAATAGAGTCATAATTACCCAAAATTCGGCTTAGCCGAAATCACATTTTTATCACTATCTCATCTTATCAACATAATTACTCATGAATCAGTCTAGATTTCATATTTACCACTTAAACATGACAAATAACTCAAATTAAGTCCCAACAAGGTTAGCCAAACCTATCTCAATGCTAAAACCAAACTCAGACAAACTTTCAATCAGCTCAAGCCTCCGAACGATCCTCAAATCAACAAATCACTATCAAAATCAGATACTACGCATCAAGAGGAGCAATGTGATACCCATATTAGAATGGTTTAGGATTAGGGGCCAAATGGTAAATTTTAAGGCTACAATTTGTAGTTTTCAAATCTAAAAATTGACTTTAAAATCGTGTTCTAAATGAAAAATAGAATTCTTAGGCAAAATTTTTACCAAAACCGAGTTTCAATCAAGTGAGAAATCAATCTTTAAAGTTAGGAAATCATGGTGTAAAAATCCTCAATTTTGGTCATTCAAAATCATGAATTTTAGGATGAGATCAAGAACTTAAGAAAAATGATCAATATAAGGTTAAAAACACTTAGCAAAATTCGTCGAAAATGTTCTTCCAAAATTGCCCCAAAACTCTTAAGGTTCGTGAAAATTGTTGAAAATGGTGTTTGATAAGTTAAAAACTATCCAGGTGTAAATATCTCCCTACGATCGCGGGTTGGGTCTCGAGAACGCAAAGGAAAAGGACCAAAAGAGCCCCAATTGTTGAGAACAACCTGCGAACACGGAGAACAAAAGGGAGGAGGCCACCCACACACGCCAATACTCTACAAACACGTGAGTTTGTTCGCGAACGCAGAGCACAACAACATCAAGACCTCCGTGAATGAAAAGGCTTCTCTGCGAATGCGGAGAAGAGATGTGCCTGTACCTGAAAACAATAAAACCAACAACCAATTCCAAATTTCCTATTCGGAATAGACCCTCGAAACTCATCTGAACTAATAAATTACACAAACTCTATATGTATCCATACCAAAAACAAAGATATGAACTTAACGATATCATCAGAAATTGATTTCAAGGCCTCTTCACCACATTTACCAATCCAACTTGATAAAGCTAGTTTAAAACTCAACATACCAAAACTTTCCTCGGCAACTCTCAAAGTTATTCTAAGACCATTTCTAGAGTTAGTTTTACCATTCAGAACTATTGGAACTGTTGGAATTTCGATCTGAGCTTCCAAAGTTCGAATGTTGACAAAAGTCAAACTTTGGTCTCAAAAACAACTAAAACTACAACTTTGGGCCTAAAAACATCATTTTAACTCCAAATTCAGTCTTGCAACTTCCTGTACTTCAGTTTTAACATTCTAGGACTAATGAACTCAACGGATCCCCGATCCGACACAAAAACATTAGGATGGTATAAAAACTCACTTTTTCAATAACTTAAGGTTTCAAAAAGTGTCAAAACTCATATTTACCATTTTAAAACTTAAGATTTCAGTTTTAATTATTCAAATAGTTCAAAATAAGACAAAGCAACTTACAAAATGCTTAAATAATAATTTTCACAGATAAGGCAAAAATGACCTACTAGGTCATTACACAATAATTCTATTAATAACATAATAATAAATTAAATACATAATTATATAGAACTTAATAGAAGAAGAATTGACTCCATTGAAATTAAAAAACTAGATTTTTGCTCAATTCAATATTCATTCAAATTAGAAACTTAGATGTGGGGCTGGATGAACTCAATCCAACGCTATGACAGCCTTACATAATTGAAAAGTTGATATTACAATAGAAATTTGAAGAAGATGATGAATCAAGAATTTTGTTCCTGAAAATTCTTGAAGTCATTTTCTTGAAACCCTAGGTTATAATTTAAGATTTCTCTTAGAGATACATGAATAGATGATGAAATTTGGGTTGAGAAACGTGAAATTTATTGATAATAGCTTACCTTATTGATGAATCTTGAAATCTAACCCCAACTTGATGATTTTCTTGATGATTCTTGAGCATTTAATTTTAGGAGTGAAAGAGAGGGTTTGACTTATGAAAAAAATGACGTTTTACTTGTTTTGCGACCTTAAATAGACCCTAAAGGTTATGGGATGAAAGTACCCTCAAATAAAATGACGTCATTTAACTTATCGAAAAGAGTCCACTTCTAGTCCGCCGCACAGAGCTGTCGCAGACTTTGGACAGCTCTGTATGTCTACAGTAAAATGGTCATAACTTTTTACTCTGAACTCTGATTAAGGCTAAATTGGTTGAGTTACAAAGAGAATTCAAATATCTTTAATTTGATATATTATTGGATACCTAACTCATTATATTTTCGGAGATATGGTGGTTTGAAGTTTGACCCTTTTATCAACTAATACAAAAACTTAGTTGGTAGAAATTCTTTTGACTTGGCTTGATATAACAGTTCCCTTATGACACTAAATCACATCTAATATACTTTAAATACTTAGAAATCGATCCTATCATGTAAATAAAACCTAAAAGACATTGTTCCACTTAAATTTTATAAAATCTTACACTGGAACTCAATAGCCAAGAAAGTTTTTAACTTAACTTCGCACTAGAGGGTTCATGTGACCTTAGCTCATCTCCAAATATATTCCTACAGAATCATCAATTACAATCTTATATCATATGAAAGATGGCTCAATGTTAGCTAAAAACAATTAGGGTGTTACAGGATATCTAGCCCGCATGTCAGACTCTAACTCCCAAGTAGCCTCATCAACTAGACAATGTCACGATTGAACCTTCGCTGAAGGAACATCCTTGGATCTCAACCTCCAGACCTACCTTTCTAATATAGTTACAGACTCTTCCTCATCTGACAAGTTTGAACCCAACTTAATTGAATCATAAAAGATCACACAGGACTCATCTTGAATGTACCAGCGAAGCATGGAAACATGAAATATAGGTTAAACTGTTGATAATCTTGATAGTAATGCTAACTCATAAGCAACCTCACCTACTCTCCTCAAAATCTCAAATGAGCCAATAAACCTAGGGCTTAGATTGTGTTTTTTTCCAAATCTCATCATACCCTTCATGGGTGATACCTTCATCCACACACTATCACCAACAGAGAACTCAAGAGGTCTAGTCCTCCCGCCAACATAGCTCTTTTGGTGATTTTGATCTATCAATAGTCTACTCTATGTCAATCGGACTCGTTCTATAACATCTCTGAGCAAATAAACACCCAAAACCTCGGCTGAACCTGAATCAAACCACCCAAAAGGGGATCTACATCTCTAACTATATAATGTCTCAAATGGTGCTATCTAAATGGTAGAATGATAACTATTGTTATAAGCAAACTTTGCCAAAGGCAAATGCTGATCCCAATGGGCCCCATAATCTATCACACAAGCCCGAAGCATATCCTCTAATACCTGAATAATGCGCTCAGACTATCCATCTGTCTGGGGATGAAAAGTTGAACATAATCCAATCGAGTACCCAAACCACGTTGTTGAGCCTTCCAAATATGGGAGGTGAACATATATCCTCTGTCTAACGCTATAGACACTGGTACCCCATGCAACCTGACAATATGCCGAATACAAAACTGTAGCTAGTCTTTATCGGTAAGAAGTGAGATGACTTGGTCAAATAATCAACAACCACCCAAACTGAATCAAACATTCCCAAAGACATGGGCAAACCTACAATAAAATCCATAGTTACTTGGGAATGACCATCCTCTGCATCGATCCACTAAGTCTTTGGTGCTCATACTTGATTTATTGGTAGTTCAAACACTTTTCCACAAGCTCAACTATGTCTCGTCTCATCCCGAACCACCAACAATGTTGTTTTAGATCATGGTACATCTTTTCCACACAAGGATGGATGGAATATCTAGCACAATGAGCTTACTCCAATATCAATCTCATCCAATCTCCTACCTTTGACACATAAACTCAACCATTAATTCTCAATATTCCCTCAGAATCAATAGTAGTCGCTTTCGCTTTGCCCCTCAATACCTTATCATGAATCAAACACAATCTAGCATCTTCAAACTGGTGAGCATATATATGATCTAGCAATGAAGATCTAATCTCAACAAAGGCCAAAATACTCTAAGGAGGAGAAATATTCAATCAAACCATCAATCTAGCAAGCGACTGAACCTCCAAAGCTAAGGGCCTCTCCTCAATCCTTAAAAATGCCAAACTCCCCATACTAGAGGTCTTCTGGCTCAAAGCATCTACCACCACATTCGCCTTGCTTGACTTATATTGAATAAAGAGTCATAGTATTTCAGAAATGCCAACCACCTATGCTGCCTCATGTTCAAATTAGGTTGAGAAAAGATATATTTGAGACTCCGGTGATTGGTAAAAATCTCACAATGCATCGCAAAAAGATAATGTCGCCACAACTTTAACATAACACCATGATGGTGAGCTCCAAGTCATGGGTAGGGTAGTTCTCTCATGCACCTTCAATTGTCTAGAAGCATAAGCTATCACTTCCCCCTCTGAATTAATACACCACAAAAACCCACTCCAGAAGAATCACAATATACCATAAATGGCACTCTCTCCTCGGGCAAAGCAAAAATAGGTGTTGAAATCAATAAATCCTTGAGCTTTTGAAAGCTCACCTCACACTCTTCAGAAAACTAAAATGTCACATCCTTCTGAGTAAGTCTACTCAATGGGGATGTTATAAAAGAGAATCCTTGAAAAGAACGCTGATAATACCCTGCCAAATCAATGAAACTCAAAATCTCAGTCACATAAGTCATTCTAGCCAACTCATGAACAACTGCTACATTGGTCGGATCTACCATAATAACCTCTTTTATCACCACATGCCCAAGGAAAGCTACAAGCTCAAGCCAAAGCTCGTACTCTGAAAACTTGGCATATAATTTCTCCTCTCTCAATCTCTGTCCTCAAGTGTTGAACATGGTCGAACTCACTCTTGGAGTAAAGAAAGATATCATCAATAAATACAATCATGTAGGGTTTGAACACTCAGTTCATCAACTCCATAAAAGTCGTTGGGGCATTAGTTAATCCAAACGACATAACCACGAACTCATAATGACCACAATGGGTCCTAAAAGGTATCTTTGGGATATCACTCTCCTAAACTCTCAACTGAAGATAGACGGACCTCAAATCAATCTTGGAGAATACTGAGGAACCTTGCAACTACTAAAAAAATCATCAATATGAAGCAAGGGATACGTTTTTATGATGGTTACCTTGTTCAATTGACGATAATCAATAGACATACACATAGCGTCATCCTTCTACTTCATAAACAAAATAAGAGCACCCAGGGAGGTACACTCAGACGTATGAATCTCTTCTTCAACAAATCCTCCAATTGCTCCTTTAACTTCCTCAACTCAGCCGGAGCCATCCAACAAAGAGAAATAGAAATAGGCTTAGTTCTTGGCTCCACGTCAATAGCAAAGGCAATATCACGATCCAGAGGGACACTTGACAAGTCAGTCAGAAACACATCCACAAATTCTCTAGAAACGTTAGTAGTCTCTAATGATTGTGACTCCTGAGAATAGGCCCACACATGAGCCAAATATGACAAGCATTCCTTATCCATCAACCAACAGGCATGCATATATGAAATAACTCCATTGGGATAGGAGCTAGGTGCTTTGGTCCATACCAATTAAGTCAAATCAGGATAAGATAAGGTCACGATCTTCACATGGTAATAAAAAATAGCATGATCAAGTGATAATTAGTCCATACCCAATATCACCTAAAAGTCTACCATATCTAGCAATATCAAATCAGAAACAGTATCTCTCCCCTCAAAGGTGACAATACAACCCCGATACACCTGATTCACCATAAATGATTTACCTACCGAGGTGCAAACACAGAACAAGTGGCTTACATATAATATCAAGATCCGAAGCAAAATAAGTTGATACATATGAATAAGTAAAAACTAAATCAACTAAAACTAAAGCAGAATAGTGGCACATCAAAACCATACCTACAATAACTATATCAGAGGCCTCTACCTTGGCTCTATCTGGGAAAACATAGTATACTCTGCGCCCCCCACTAGGTTGTGGGCCTCTATAGACTCCACCTCTCACAATACCTCAATCTACTCTAGTACCACCCCTCATGCCCTAGGAGATGTATCTAGCTACTGGTATTGGGGATAGATGAGCTGGCTTGGAATTTGGAGCCTGGGAAAAAGGTGCATGAGGTAGAAAATGATTGAAAAAGTGTACAATCCCATCACAATAATAACAAGCCCTAGTTTTCTGCCTCTGAGATGACTGTCCTGTAAAGCTACCACGCTTGGCTGTGTTAAATGAGCTATTAGGACCCATATGAATAGGCATGGATCTATCAACACTATCAAATATGGGAATAACTTCATGAACTTCCCTACCTCTAAAACTCTCTATCTCGTTGTGGGGATCCACTAAATTAGTCATGCTGACATAATCTCTTCCTGCCACCCTGTCTATCTTGTCATATGCACTCTATCATGCTAGCGTGATCCACTACACTCTAAAATGTGCCCTTATCCAGAACCAAAGAAGTTGTGGCCTCCCGAAGATACCCCTCTAATCCCTTAGTGAAGTGTTGAATCCTTTCAAACTCCATAGGAATACTAGACAAGGTATATCTAGACAACTCATGAAACGTGGTCTCATAGTTCAATATTGACATAGAACTCTATTGAAGTCTGTCAAACTCAACCTGGTGGCTATCTCGAAGGCTGTATGGAACAAACCTCTCTTGGAATACCTCTATAAACTGCTCCCAAGTCATAACTGGAGATCCAACCAGTCTATGATCTAAAATTGAGCTTTATCACTCCTTGTCTAGGCCAGTGAACTAGTTAGAGTTATAAGCAACTCTATGTGAATCAAGGATGGCAAAAATTACACAGCCGATCCTAAGACTTTGTCAAGAAATCATAAGATCTATCACATAGTGTACCATCAAATCTTAGGGGAGCCAACCGAACCAACTGGTCAAACTCTTCTGCTCAATAGTGGACATAACAAGAGTAACAAAAGATGGTGGCACCAAAAATATGGGTGGTGTAATAGACGGTGCAATAGAAAATCCCTGAAGTTGTGAACTAGAACTTGGTCGAGATGTCTGAGGTAAAATTGTAGAAGTCATAGAAGGATCTTATAGGACTGAGGAAGGACCAACATGGATCCTGGTTGGATTAAATAGAGCAATAGAATTGCCAACCAGTGTTGTAAAAATCAGTGCATCAATAATAATTAGGGTCAGAGAAGCTCCTTACAATATAGACAATACCCGTAAAAGTAGCTCCTAAACTGAGGGAATAACATCAGGGGCTGAAGATGGGGGGAACAAAGTCTATAGGCCTCTTTGACTCATAATCAGGCTCTGAAGATGCTGATCTAGCCTATCCTTAAGGCGAAGCTACCCTTGTAGCAGGTCTTTGGCCCTATCACAAGCCTTGCCTCAACCATAAGTGGGACCCACATTAGGTGGCTCAGGCTCTCTCACTAACCATCAAGATCTAGTAATCGGCATATGCATAGAAAGAGTAGATTAGACAGTTTCAAATAGTTGATATGAAGAAACACATGAATAAAAGCAAGACATGAACGCTTTTCCTCTCAAGTACCTTGTAGCCTCCTAAAGATGGGTATAGACGTCTATATACTGATATGCGAGACTCTACTAAATTCCTCGCTCTTGACTCATGAGCCCAATGAACCTAGAGCTCTGATACCAAACTTGTCATGATCCAAAATTGGATCACAGCTAAAGAGATTAAAGTAAAGCAAAAGCAACAAAAACATTTAATATGAAATCCTAAAACCTAGAGTCATGAGTACAAAAGCATCCAAAGTAGTACGAATGAGTAAATACAACTGTCTCAAATAAAACTACAACGTTGTCTAAATAGGAAATACATAGTCTAATACAATAGTCAACAAAAAAGAAGTCTTAAAGAAACAACGACGACTCAAAGTCTGAGCCTCATCATTGTATCTAGTAATGAAGAAGGTCTCTGATGGAATAGAATTAACTACCCTATGGGGTTCCCTTTTCTCAATCTTTAGAAAAGAAATAAAGTAGGGGTGAACACACCGAAATGTACCCAATAGGTTCAACCAATTGGGTAGGAGAAATTGAATAAGTATGTAATAACTAAAAGTCTCTACCACCTGCATCACAAGGTTAGTACACAATACATACATAAATAAGAGCAAATAAATATAAAGTGCATCCAATGATACAATGCATATGAGATGTATGAATGCAATGGCATCGCAGACCATGTATGAGGTGGAATCATGACTGTCGTAAGATTGATGTACATATCCATCGAGCCAAAGCTACAAGATAGAACCCTAGGGTGTCACAGACCATGTACTAAAATATCTCAAGGTGTTATAAGCCATAGACTGAAGTATCTCAAGGAATCGCAGGTCTTATTCCGAAATGTCTAAAATATCACAATGTCTCAAATGGTACAGATGCAATATGAGATGTTTGCATGTCAATGCCACAATACAAGTACATATAATAGCAATATAAATAATAAATGATATGTACAATAACCATAACATAAAAAAGGCTATGCCAAGTGCGTTAACTAGCACCACAATGCCATCAATAAGTCTCATAGCACCACTCTCTCATCAATAATCAAAATGCCAATGAAACCAGACTCAGCAAGTCCCACAATATGCTTATAAATCTTGATTGTATCACAAATATCATCAATTTATTACAAACCTCTCCAAATGGTATCACAAGTCTCATATTATCACAATAATATCCAAAATATCTCAATTCTCAAGATTTCATCTCAATTTATCAATAGGATCATAAGTTATTCAAATTTTGGCATAACCGGTATCACATTTCCGTCACAATTCTAACATATCAACCCATTTACTCATGAATCAATTTAGATCTTACAATTATCACATGAACATATCCAATAACTCAAATCTAGTCCCAAAAAGGTTAGTCCAACCTACCTCGATGCCAAAATCGCACTTGAACAAGCTTTTATATGAACTCAAGCCTCTAAACGATCACCGAATCAACCAATCACTATCAAAATTAGACACTATATGTCAAGAGATAAATTTTGATATCCATATTGGCACAAATAAGGCTTAGGGGCAAAATAGTTAAAATTAGGGCTAAAATTTGAAGTTCTCGAATCTAGAAATTGACTCAAAATTATAATTCTACCTGAGGAATGGAGTTCGTGGGTGAAAATTCCGCATAAATCAAGTTCAAAAATAGGGAGAAATCAACAACTAAATTTTCCACATTCAAGACATAAAATCTCCAATTTTTGACATTTAAAATCATGAAATTCAAGAAAAATGAAGATAAAAGTCATAAAAATTAATCAAAATGATGATACAAACTTTTACCCAAAAGAATTCCACAAAGAGTCTAGCCAAAAATTGTCTCTCAAAGTTTGAAATTTATGAAAATGGTTGAAAAATGGTGATTCTATGGATTTAAAACTGACAAGTCAAAATGGTACTCTGCAAACACGGGTCCAGGCCCCTAAACACGAAAGGTCAACTAGTTGAACCTTCGTGAATGAGGATGTTCTATCTACAAACATGGAAAAGAGGAAGGCTAAACCTTCGCGAATGCGGAGACTTATCCGCGAATGCAGAGAGACAACTAACCTGCACTAGAAATAAGAAAATTAGATATGATCAAATCTCGATACGAACCACTGAGATTCATCCAGAACCTAAATTTTACAAGTATCCATACCAAAAATGGTTATCTAGACTGAAAAAAATTAATTAGAATTCGATTTTGAGTCTACTCAACACAATTACCAATACAACTCAAATAAATTAGTTCAAAACTTAAAATACCAAAATTGCCCTCAAAAACTCAAAAAATTATGACGAGATCATTTCTAACATTAGTTTCACCATCTAAAACTACTGAAACTATCAAAATTTCTATTTGAGCTTCCGAACTCCAAATGTTGATCAAAGTCAAACTTTGGCTCCAGAAATAACTAAAGATACAACTTTAGGTCCAAAATTTTTATTTGAACTCCAAATTCAGTTCTATAATTTCTCCTAGACCAAATTTAAAGTTCTAGAGCTAATAGAATCAATGGATTGCTGATCTGACACTCAAAACTCATAATGGTACAAAAACTCACTTTTTCAACAACTTAAAATTCCAAAAAATGGCAAAACTCATATTTCCACTTCTTAAACACAAAATTTCAGTTCTAACAATACAAATAGTTCAAAATAGGTCCAAAGAAACTTATGAAAGGGAAAAACAATAGCTTTATAGATAAGCTCAAAAATGATCAACAAGGTCATTAGACCGAACCTACTTTGAAGCCTAAACTACACTCGAACTAATCTCTCGATCGACCCAAGTAGGCATTTAAATTCTTATGCAAAATAATTTTCAAGATATCTCATATTAAAATAACTCAATATTTCAGTTCAAATAAATAACAATAGTTTTTCAAAATTGACTTTGAAAGTAAGACATACTCCACTTTACTCTATTTGACTCAGTCTATGAAGCCTCTATCAACTAATAAGAAGACGTCAAGACATGTTCAAGGCTACCTCAAGACAACAAAAAGGAATAAACTAAAAATAAAGTTTCTCCAAAAGCAAAGAGGTCTCACTACTATCTGGAATTGAATAGATCTTCAATGAAATGTCTACTAAGGATTCCTATGACTTGTATTTGCATCATGAAATAATATAGCGCCGAGTGGCGTTAGTACATGAAATATATGATATCTAATATGGCTGAATAAAATAAACTCAAGAGAGAACTCAATAGTAAGAACAAAGCACAACTCAATACAATATGATATGCAAGTTTAAAAATTAATATAAATTATACTTTTCAAATCAACTCAATTATATGCAATTTCATCAAATCAAGTTCAATTTTTATCATTGGAATTTTCTCTAATCAACAACCATTACCATATGAGTGAGTGATAATATAACATTTTGCACTGCCGTTGTTGCAGCCGTCCAATACCTTGGTAGAGTAAGGGATGATTCAAATTATTGGATCCACAAATTAAGTCCTCTTTTGGGATAATAGAGGCTAGGCCTCCATCCTATGTTGGCTACGTAGTTTATAGGACTTGAGTTCTTTAAATTCTTACCCAAATCGGTGCCAGTACTTCTCCCAAAATATGTGCTCATATTTATCAACAATTCAAATCATCTCATCAAGTCTCAATAGACCTTTTCGTCAATTCAATTTTATCTCAATTCATCAATACTTTCAATTAAAAATCATATTCTCTTTCATAAAAATAAATATGCTTCAAACGACATATATATCTCATCAAAACTCTTTTCTCAAAATAACATTTAACTCAATGTTATAACTCCTTTAAAATCAATGCTCATGCTATTGAAAAACTCTTTAATATATATATATAATACTAGTTCAACATCACTCTTTTCATCAATGCATAACAATCATCATCTTTGCTTAAAAACATACACAACCTTGATTTAGAACAACACTTTATTTAATGCATGAGAAACGTGAATCTCAATATCAATAATGGATGGGAAAGCCATGATCATTAACTCAACTAGGGTTCATGGGAAAAGTAACCACTAAATATAATTTCAATTATAAAATAATAATAACTTCAATAAATAATTATATAGAACTCAATGGAAGAAGAATTGGCTTAATTGGAATTCAAAACTATATTTTTGCTCAATTCGATACTCATTCAAAATAGATACGTAGATGTCGGCCGCGTGGATGAACTCAATATAAATCTATGATAACCTTACATACCTAAAAAGTTGATATTACAAAAAAAAATTGAAGAAGAAGAATCAAGAAATCCGTTCTTGGAAATTTTTGAATTTATTTTCTTGAAACCCTAGGTTATAATTTATGATTTTTCTTAGAGATTAATGAGTAGATGAAGAAATGTGGATTGGAAAACTTGAAATTTATGGATAATAGCTTACCTTGATGATTAATCCTGACTTGATGATTTTCTTAATGATTTTTTAGCATTTAATTTTAGGAGTGCAGGATAGGATTTTACTTATGAAAACACTGACGTTTTATTCATTTTGGGACTTTAAATAGACCCCCAAAGGTTATGGGATGAAAGTAATTTCAAAAAATGATGTAAAGATGTCATTTAAATTATCTAGGAGAGTTTTTATCTAGTCTACGATATGGAGCTGTCGCAGTCTTTGGACAGTTCTGCACGTCTCCAGTACAATGGTTATAACTTTTTACTACGAACTTCAATTAAGGCTAAATTAGATGCGTTGAAAAGATAATTTAAATATATTTAATTGGATATTTTATGTGATACCTAACTCATTATAATTTAGGAGATATGATGGTTTGAAGTTGACCTTTCTATCAACTTATATGAAAACTTAGTTGATAGAAATTCTTTGGACTTGGCTTGATGTAAAAGATTCATTATGACTCTACATCATATATAATATACTTTAAATACTTAGAAATTGATCCTATAATGTATATAAAACATAAAATTCATTGGTCCACCTAACTTTTATAATATTTTACATCAAAACTCAATCACTAAGAAAGTTTTTAACTTAACTTCGCACTAGAGGGTTCGTGTGACCTTAATTAATCTCTAAATCTATTTCCATACTAAGAAATTGACTTTAACACCAATTCTTAGTTAAGAATCATTTATTGAAATCTTATATCATATGAAGGATGACTCAATGTTAGCTAAAATAAATTAGGGTGTTACATTATCTCCCCCTTGGAATCATTCCTCCTCGAATGATGAGTAAACTAGGAGACCCATCAAGCATGAATACTATCAAGAACTCAACTACTCAGATACTGGAATACACATACTCAAGAATAGACTTCAAACTCAATATTTAAAATGAAACTTTATCTCCAACATCATCATTAGGCACAAATACAATCAAGGACA
The DNA here is from genome assembly GCA_038996855.1 of Solanum aculeatissimum. NCBI lineage: Eukaryota > Viridiplantae > Streptophyta > Magnoliopsida > Solanales > Solanaceae > Solanum > Solanum aculeatissimum. The sequence continues at coordinate 20,464 of JBCEWC010000961.1, read as the reverse complement.
TTAATACTCAAGTACTCAGAGACTCAAGAGGAACATAGGCCCACTAAAATTTCACAACTAATAATCGATCAACATATCCCCTCATCACAACTCAAGTGATACTCACCCATGAATTATACCTCCTTACTTGGCTACGCTCATAACTCTATGAATCTCCCTTCAAAATCATAAGCCTAGTTTTAAATCTATTACCTTGAAAGTACATTGTTCCTAACATGGACATGACATATTTTGGGAGAAGTATTAGCACCGATTTGGATAAGAGTTGAAAGAACTCAAACCCCATAAACCACGTAGCCAGCGTAGAATGGAGGCCTAGCCTCTCTTTTCCCAAAAGAGGACTAAATTTATGGATCCAATGAGATGAATTGTCCCTTGACTTGACAAGGTATTGGATGGTTGCGACAATGATAATGCAAAGCATTGTATCGTAACTCACTCATATAGTGATGGTTGTTGGTTAAACAAACTCCCCAATGATGAAAATTTAATTTGATTTAAAAAAATTACATATGATTGAGTTGATTTGAAAAACACTGTTTTATATTATTTTCTTTTAAAAACTTGCATATCATATTGAGTTGAGTGGTGCTTTTCTATTGTCATTAAGTTTTCTCTTGAGTTTTATTCTACTCAGCCATATTACATATCATACATTCCACGTATTGATGCCACTCAACATTGCATCTTTTTATTATGCAGATACAAGTTTTAGAGATCCTCAACAAGCACTTTATTGAAGATCTATTCAGTCCAAGACAGTGATGGGACCTCCTTACCTTCGGAGAAACCCTTTTATTTCAGTTTTTTTATTTTGTTGTCTTGAGGTAGCCTTGGACATGTCTTGGAACCTTCTTGTGAGTTGATAGAGGCTTCATAGACTGAGTCAGATAGAGTAAAGTGAAGTTTTTCTTACTTTCAAACTCAGTTTTGGAAAACTATTATTTTTATTTGAATTGAATTATTGATTTATTTTAATAAGAGATATATTTATAATTATTTTATATGATGATTTGAATGCCCACTTGAGTACTTTCTTTTATTTCATTAAGTCTCCCACTAATTGAATAAGGAAATTGAGCCTAGTGGTTCACTTGGGAACCGAGCAATGATTTTTTAGTGTCTGCCACACCTAAGGTACCCTCTCGGAGTGTGATAGTAATTTTCATAGATAAGCTCAAAAATGACCGACAAAATTATTACACTTACCAATTCAATCATCATATCAACTGTCAACTCTTTCATTTAACCTATTTTTAAAACTCATTCAAGACTCAATCTCAACAATCATTTATATACAAGATGTTTATGTACAAAAATAAAATTAAAATATTGATAATTGCAAAGTCTCTTCAAACTCAACTCATATTTAACTTATTCTCATAAATTTCGTTTATCAATTTATGTTCTTAAAATTCAATCAATGCACATAATATAATAAATGCAGGAATTCGACTAAGGTTCATGTGAATGAGGCATGAACAATTACTCTAAGTACTTAACTTATGAACACATCAACTTATAAAATAACATGCAAGTATTTACTAAAATTTAGGATAGTTTCAAAAACTCAATCATAGGAAACTCAAAAACTCAAACTTGACCTTAATTCTATAAAACGATGAAATAGGGCATATGCGTGTGAACTTAATCCACATTTTAATTAGCTTTACATACTTAGAATAAGATGATTTCTTGAAAAATTAGAGGGTGTGATCAACCCAAAATTTTCCCTTCCTCTCTCTAGTTTATTCTTTACTGAAAGTTTATGTGTTTTTTAGAGGAATTGAGCATGGATTACCGATATTGGGGGGAAACATCTCAAAATGATGAGGTTTTATTCTAGAAGGATTGGAAAAAGATAAGAATGCCCCTCACTTAACTGAAGGTTGGGTACTGTGATGGATCAAGTTCACGAAGTGAACTTGTTCTATTTTGGTTCAATTTCTTCCAAAACACATTGGTGACATTCCTTATATGAAAAAAGCATAAATAACACTCATGGAGTGTGTTTTATGAACAAAAGAGTAAATCACATTCATAAAGTACATTTTATGACAAAAGGGTAAAATGAACTAGGCAGCGGTAGGTCTATGATGTGGACCTGTCATGTACTCTTCTAGTTAAATAATTTTGCCAATTTTTTTTTATTTTTGAATCCCTTAGCAAAATAATTTCAGCAAAGCCATTTTTATATGTATTTTTGAACCTCTTTTGATATTCCAATCCAATTTTAGCTAAAACAACTTGGGATGTTACAATAATATTATAATTTATTTACTTTACTAGAAGTTTTATAAAAGGTATTTATTTTTCAATTTGTAAAGAAACTTAAAAAATTAAGATAAAATCTTTTAAGAGAAAATTGCAATTAAGGAGAGCAAAGTAAAATAGCTTAAGTTTTTGTGGAGATCTAAGGCAAATCCAATGGAAGTAGTTTGTGATGTTTTTCACTTTTACATAAAGAGTGTGTCACGCCCTGGGAGGGCACCCTTGGCGTGACCAACACTTGAAGAACCATTGTTGATTCCCCAAGAGAACCACCTGGCCTCATAGTCACATCAACTCAATAGCTAAAGAAATACTTAAATATAAAGGCATCACATGGATGGATATAACTCTGCTAAAACATAGTTTCCAATGAATAGGTTTGAAAATAACAATACTCAATAAATTATCTACTCAATATCTATGGAGTCTTTAATCAATAATCTAGATGGTACCGTGATAGGCCATAAAAACCCTAATCAAGGAAATAAAATATTCCATCAAAACCAGAAAATAAAAAAAGGGATCCTCCAGAGAATACAGAGGGCTCACCAACTTTGAGAATGTATTGCACTAAACCTCAATGGTGAGCGGATTAGAGTCCTCTATCACCAATATCTGCATCATGAAATGATGCAGGTCCAAATGGACATCCGTACATGGAATATACTAGTATATAAAATAGCTCAAGAAGTAAGGCTCCATCACTCACCTCAACTCAAACAACTCATAACTCAACTCAATAGATAAGAAAATTTGAAATAAGTCATGCTTTTTAAGAATAGACTATGTAGTGTTTAACTCGGTTTAAAATGTTATGCTCAATTAGTATTTACTTAGGAGTTTCTCTTAACCAATATCCAATCCCACCACCTTTAGTTTCGCAATGCACAACGAAGGTGACATCGTTGCCACACCCGTCCTAAACATGCTAAGGTAAAGGAAGATCAACTCTCTCTTGGAACCATAATAAATGTCCAGTTTTTGGGACAAAAGTCGCTAGAACGTGCTGCACGACTATCCTACACTGGCAATGTAGTTTTGTGGGTTAGAGTAGCTATTTACTTGCTCACATCTTAGTGTTCGATACTCCTTCAAAGACTAAATATTTTCAACTAATCAATCAACTTAAAATCTTAATATTTCTCATATCAATCAACTCATGTCTCAACTCAAATCATTTTAGTGTCTCATCAACTCAGTCAATCAAAGAAATCAATTAGACTAAACTCAGACTCAAAAGGTCATTCACACTTACTCAAATAGACTCATTATGGAATACAAGCAAAATGCATCAATGGATATGCAATTACAAAACATTATGCTCCTCATGCTCAATTATACTTAATTTACTTAACTCAGATTATCAAGCGCAAACCTCCACTCAGTTCATGTATAAACTTTAATAAAATCATGTAATTTGAAGTTCATGATGTCAATGCATAAAGTTTATATCTCAATATCTTATCTTCACCTTTGTAATACATCAATTATTCAGTTCATAATCATGAGAAATCAAAGTAAATGTAAACAATTTAATATTAGATTATGAAATTTTCAAAACTCAACTCTATTCTTCAAATTTGACTCAATGAGAGGATAGGGCATGTGAACGAACATATTTCAACATTAGGAAACCATACATACATAGAATTTGAAGAACAGTCAATCCTCAGTCGATCCTCACATTTGAACTCAAAACCCTTACTCTTCTTCTTCTCTGATACTCTTAAGAATTCTCAAAGTGTGAATGAAGGGTAATCACACCTAAGGTTCTGATATATGACCTAATTTAATTCCAAAACGGCGTAGGTTATGATTAAAAAGGGATAGGAAAGGACGAAAAATGACCTTTTTAAACTATTGTAGGGACCCATAAAACCCCATCTATGGGCTATGGATCATAGATGGCCTCTCATAGGTAAGGAGTCCAAATACTTGAGTTACTGGAATTTGACATGAAACCTATGAAACCTCTTCTTACGGGTCGTAGAATAACATACAAGCCATCTAATAACTCGTCGTTTCAAGTTTCAGAAAACTTAGTTACCTGGAACTTCAACCTATGAAACCAGACTTATGGGTCGTAGATGATTTTACGGGCCATCTATCAACCTGTATTTCAATTGTATAGAAAAGTAAATTGTTAGGTCCTCAACTCACAAGTTATTTCCATGGGTCGTAGAACAATGTACGGATCGCAGGTTGTCTCATTGTTTCTTTCAGTGATTTTTCTACATTATTTTTCTCAATTTCCGCTGGTCTCTACTAAGGATAGATAGAGTAAATTTGGGGGTGTTACATTATATCCCCCTTGGGATCATTCATCCTTGAATGAAGAGAAAAGTCTAGGAACTTAATCAAGGCACGAACTCTATCATGAACTCCAACATTCATACAACTCACAACTCACCCATACTATCAATCAAGCAAGAAAATAATAAAATAAATCAAATAAGTAATGAACAATAAACTCAATCATCACCCAGACTCTAAGATCTATATTCCGTCAAACTCAGAATAGAAAAAAAATTCAAAGGAAGAGGAAATACTTTTTACCATCAACCCTCTCATCGTCAACAAGTGGGAATAAGTGTGGGTAGTTAGCTTTCATATCCTCCTCAGCTTCCTAAGTAGCTTCTTCTACAAACTGATTCCTCCACAACACTTTAATTGATGCGATCTCTTTGGTTCTCAACTTCTGAATTTATCGATCAAGGATTTGGATAGGAATCTCCTCATAGCTCAAGTTGTCTCTTACTCCAATACTTTCAACAGGCAAAACCAATTACAGATCTCCCAAACACTTTTTTAGCATGGAAACATGGAAAACTAGATGGATGGTCGCTAACTCTGGTGGTAACTCCAACGCATAGGCTACATTTCCCACTCTCCTCAAAATCTGATAAGGACCAATGTACCTCAGACTTAACTTCACTTTCGTCCAGAATCACATTACCCCTTCATAGGTGATACTTTCTGGTGTGCTGCCAAAATATATCACTTTTAATGCTTAAAACTTGGGATTTTGTGCATTCTCAAAGTGATGTCAGTAAATTTGATGTTTGTTTTTATTATAGTTTTGCAAGATTTCAGTGTTGGCTTGATTTTAGGCTTGAAGTGAAGATTTGCAAAATTTTTGGTAGTTTATAAGACCCTCTACGGGTCGTGGGTCACTCCAAGAGTCGTAGAGGGGTTTTTTTTTATGTTCCAATGAAAGGGTGAAAAGTGAGTCACACTCTATAAGAGAGGACCACGAGTCATAGACCATCATACGAGTCGTAGAGTGTGGTCGTGAAGGTGAAAAGCAAAAATTGAAGAGTTACTAAAAGTGGCTTAGACTAAACCTTCAAGGGTCGTGGAATCCTGCACGACCCGTGGAAAAGGTTTCATGAAAGGTGCCAGTAGACATAACTACATTCCACGAGACACCAATCCACGAGCCGTAAACTGCCTCACAAGCCGTAAAAGCTGCTCATAACTGGTACCGACACAGTTATCCTATTTAATTTCATCTTTGTATTTTAAATACTATAAATGGATTATTAGGTTTTTTTATAAGATGTACAACATTAGAATCAACAATACATGATGGAGAGAATTTGTGAACATTAGTTTGTGATTTTATTAATTCAAGTTTGCAATTTCATTGAGATTTTGGATTTTTGTTCATCAATTCTTGTGCGTAAGTAATTTAATTATGTATTCTTCTTGCATAATTTTTTATCATACTTCAAGCATGCGTGGCTAAATTCATAACTAGGGTAGTGGGAACCATGACGAACTAACTAAGATAAAATTAGATAACTTGCAATTTCTTGGATGGTGTTAGGATGTATTAATTAATCTCTTCACTTTAACTGATCTTTAATGGATGGCCAACGTTAGAACTCGCCTAGTATCACTTTCTCAAACTAGGAGGTGACAAATATGAAAAGAGTTAATTAACAGAGGTTGATTGATTTCTCTCAACTAATCAGTCTACTAGATGTAGTAGAGTTATTTTGGGATAAAAAGTAAGGGTTAGTAAAGCAACATCACAGAGACCGATCAAGTAATGTGATGAAATTCACCTAGATGTCTGATCACAAATTTAGGAGAACATAACTTACTATCCTGCATCTACACACCAGACAAGAGTCGCAAGTATCTAAAAACACTTAGTTAGGGAGTCATGGGGAACATGTCGCCCTAGTTCACTTCTCTTTTGATTACAAACACTTGCTATTTTAGTTTATTGTTTATTTTTACTTTCAAATCCCCCCTCGTTATATTTATTTTTCATTTTTCTATTTCTAGGAGATATTAGGGTACATCGATTCACTTTACAAAAGTGTGTTAATCTGGAGTCTACCATACTCCTCGTGGGAACAATTCTAACCCTTATTATGTTAAATACTTGATTATGATCACTTCAAACCTTTAATTAGGAGTGTGTGCTGAGTGTTAACATTGGAGTCCAACATTTTATGGCATCGTTGCCGGAGAATACGGTTAGACTTGATTAGCGCACTGTAATTTCATAAATTTCTCTTTATTTCCCTAATTTTACATTTTTCGTTGTTTTTTTCTTGGTATAGGGTACAGGTGAACAGTGCATGTCAACTACAAGAAGTTGAGGCAGTCCCTTTATTCCTTTTAACCTAGAAATTGAGCAAACCTGAAGAAGAATGGCCCGACAACCTGGTAGTGATATTGAGAATGCAGTTAATGCTGCACTGAATCCAAATGGTGACAACCCACCCATAGTCATTCCATTGCCAGAAAGACTTCAAGCCACCGCTAATGATTGGAATCAACATCGATTGAACCCAATGGCTATGGATGTCACGGGAGCAATAGTGTTACCTCCACTCCCAGATGATACTACGTTCATCGTATCGAGTGGGTTGCTTCAGATGCTATAAAAGTACAGGTTATTTTGTAGGCCTACCGTTAGAGGATCCACACAATCACCTGATAACGTTGTGTTTGTCTACAAGAGTGTAATGGGGAATAAATATTTATGCACGGATGTCGTTGGGCTTCGTATGTTCACATTATATCTTACTAGCAATGCGACATAATGGTTAGATGAGCTTCCACAAAGCTCGATCACCAGTTAGGCTGAATTGCAGATGGCCTTTTCGGAGAGGTACTTCCCCATCTCCAACAAACATAAGCTGAAGAAGGAGATTAATAACTTTGAGAAATTGCTTGGTGATTCAAATGATACTATGTGGGAACAATTTTCAAAGTGTTAGAGAAGGGTTCCCGATAACAAGATCGTAGATAAATCCCTGGTTGAAATCTTTTATGGAGCCCTTAATAAAAACAGGCAAGCAGTCACCGATACCATCATGGGTGGATCATTCATAGATCATACCTTCCAAGATATCATGGAAAGTCTAGAAAGGGTGGTCAAAACTAATTGTGCATGGGGCACAAGGGACAAAGCCACAACAAGGAGCTCATTTTCAGTACTACTACTCTGGTGCAAGCACAGGTCAGTGAAAAAGTGATGCAGGAACTTGCATAGATTAGTACCAATGTAGAGCTACTGATGAAGCAGAACACAGAGAAGGTGAATGTTGTCGCCCATCAGCTTGTCTGAGCACCTATGTATAAGGAACCCTATTTTGAGGAAAATTCTTGCTTCGTAGCTGAGTAGCCAGGGAATTTTTGGCCTAACAACTAGGGGTTCAAATAGGACTACTGGCGTCAAGGTCCAGGAAACCAAGCTTAGAACTACGGACGAGATAGAGCATACAACAAAAACTTTGCTGGCTTCTATGATCGAAATAGAGGCCAAGATAGAGATATTGAGTGGGGTTGTATAGATGGTTATAGAAGCAGCACCTATGTACCACCTCATAATCGTGATTCTGGAACAGGTTCATCTAGAGTTGAGAAGATGTTTGACAGATTGCTGAAGAAGGCTGATGTACAGGATGAGACACTTAGGGGGATAAAGACTGACATCTCCAACATTAATCAAAAGATCGAGTCTTATTCAGTTGCAATCAAGCATCTTGAGCAATAATTCAGCAAGATCTCGACCCAGCTCAACTAAGGCCAGAAGGGTACTCTGCTCAGCAACACTATTCAGAACCCAAAGAATGAAGGGCAGTGTATGGCTATCACAACTCATAGTGGGAAGTAAACTACTGATCCTTCAATGCCTACAGATGATGATGAGGTTCATGATAAGGGTGTTGTGGATAAGCAAGCTGAAACTAGAGATATTACTGTTCAGACCAAGAAAGAAATATTGCGCCAACACAGTTGAGATCCATTCCTCGACCTCCTTCTCCTTTCCCACAGAGACTAAAGAAAAATGAGGAGAAAGGTAAGCTCAAACACTTTCTTTCCATGTTGAATCAACTTTCTATCAACATCCCACTAATAGAAGTATTAGAAAAGATGCCCAGATACGCCAATTTTATGAAGGATCTAGTTTCTAAGAAGTGCACTATGAGTCAGGAGCTCTCACTAGAGCTCAAACATTGTAATGTTATATCTTCCCCGGTCCTTGGTTCAGAAAAGAGAGGATCTCAGAGCATTTACCATTCCCTACACTATAGGGGATGTGGAGTTCGCAAGGGCGTAATATGATCTTGGTGTTAGGATTAACTTGATTCCCCTTGTGATTTTTAAGAAGCTCGGCCTGAAAGCCTCTACACCTACTAGCATGAGACCCTTGATGGTTGAGTGTGCTGTGAAAAAGCCGGTGGGAATGTTACATGATGTCCTCGTCAAGGAGGACAAATTCATATTCCTTGCGAACTTCTTAGACTGCGAAGTCAACTTTAAAGTCCCAATTATCTTGGGAAGGCCTTTCTTAGCCACTAGGCAAGCCCTAGTAGACATGGAATCCAACCTCCTCAAGGTTAGATTGAATGACAAAGAAGTCACCTTCAATATCTGCAGGTTGATGAAGAGCCCAAATGAGCTTAAGATGGAGGTGTAGGCTATTGACGAAGTCTGCGTAATCAGATAGCTCACGTTATATCGTGACAATAAATCAGGCCCTACTTGGGAGGCAACCCAAGATATTTTTGTAAAAAATCACAGTTTAGTTTTTAGTGTTTAGCTTTAGACTTAAAATAGGTTAGTTTTTTTAATATTTTTTTGGTTGTAAATTTTGGACAATGGACCGTTGTTATAAAAGGTAATAGTGTATTTTTGTAGGTTTTGTAGGTACCAGACCAAGTCAACCATTTTTGGCTGAAAAGAAATTGAAAATGGACTTTACGGCTAACTCTACTGGTCATACTGCATTGTACGACCCGTAGACCATCTCGTAAAGTTCTCCAGTGAGCAAGGATCTGATGCACTCCATTCCATGAACCAATTCCATGATTCGTATGTAGAACTACGGGTCGTGGATGGTTTCATGGATCCTAAGTTAGTCCCTAAAATTTTTGTAAGTGTCAAAAGTGGTTTATGAGACCCTTTTACGTGTCCTATGTCATTATACGGCTCGCATAAAGGCTCATAGACTACAAGTGTGGCAAAAAGGGTTTAAGGCTTCCACAAAACCATAATTCATGGGCTGTAGGGCATTTCACGGCCCATAATTAGGGTTTTGTAAAGCCAGAACCTTGACATCCTAACCCGACTCGGTATTATTTAAATAAGGGTCAAAATTATTTTGACCCCATTATTTTGCAAATACCGTCGATCCCAAACCCTAATACGACCACTCCCATTCTTGCCCGACCAAGAATCTATCAACCCATATCATTTTCTAACCACCTCCGGCAAACCCTCCTCTCCTAGAGTTTCGAATACCCATAATGCCTTTATCATTCTCCTCTAAATAGCATTTCAAATTGGTAAGTGTACGGTTCCTAAAACCTACCTTATCAAGTTATGATTTTTATTGAGTTTGATTGGGATTGGGGATGGGTTTAGCGGAGTTGTGACCCTATTCAAATGCTATGCCTTGAAAATGTAGTCATAATTTTGATTATGTTGATTAATGTAGAAATAAGTGCCGAAAAGGGTTTAGCGTTTCAATTGTGTGTTGGTACAACTACTCGGTCATTGTACTACATTAACAAATATGTGAGTACATGGCCAAATAGTTAGTACACACATTGATGGATGATTGGATGATTTAAAATGTATAATAAATCTTTTGATGGGATGTTTTTGATAATAATTCATAATTTAAGTTGGTAACTTGGTGTGAATTTACATGTGGGTGACCGAATCTTTGTTTAATAATGTTGTTTTGTTTGGTAAAATTGGTCGAGGTAACTCGTAGATGAGGTTGTCAAAGATTTCCAAACACTGGCCATGTCTACGAGGGTCTTCTATGGCTCGTGGATCAATCCATGAGCCGTGGTTACCCCTCATGAAAGGCTTGAATGTTGAATAATATTGGGGCTTCATCATACGAGACCATCTATGACTCGTGGACTATTCTACGACTTGTAGATAGGTCTCTTAGAGTTCACCATTGTTGAACCTAAACTAGGACTTATATCTATAACTCAATCTATGACTTGTAGATCATTCTACGAGTCGTGACTAGGTCTCATGGATGCAATTCTTGTTGATTGAACAGTGTCGAAACACTGTCCCATGAACCCTTTATGACTCATAGAGTATTGTACGACTCGTAAAGAGGGTTTCGTAAACCCTTACTTCCCAGTGCAGTTCTTAATATTTTTTATGTTTTGGATTGCAATTCATGGAACTAATTCATTTCATGATTGTGTGTCTTATAGGTACCATGACCCCTAAATCAAAGAAAGAGGAGATTCGATCTATGAAGGCTCGTCTGCGAGACGAGGCCACAGATTTGAAGCATACCCCTGAGACTAACAACTCTGTAGAGGGGATTGGCATCCAGCCAGACAACAATGTAGAGCCATGACAAACTCAAACTTTTACTAGGATTGCTGTGTCGCAGGCTATTATGGTCCGCCCTACCGAGTCTGATGAGATAGGTTACAGGGCCAACAGTAGTATTCAGATGAACTCCTTTGAGAGTGGGTCCAGATCTGGTTTTGAGGAGGGTTCAAACTCTTCATCATCCTCCAGCCCTCGCGCACCCGAGTCATAACCATACATAGAGCATAATAGGTGGTCTATCAAGGGAATGCAAACTATATCATGAAGGATATGTAGAGGAATGAGCATTGTCGACCTGGTCATTCCATACTGGAGGAGTCTCAATTTATCACCAGAGGACTCGACAGTGTCTCGGGGTTGGAGGACACTATTATTCAACACAGACTCTAGTGGTTGGCACAGCCAACTGGGGGAGGTACTCACCAATATTGGTGAGGGAGTTTTTCGCCTTTTACACCGCTTCTATCTACAACACTCTTCCCAAGGGGAAGAATCCCCTCGCCCAGCCCAGTCTAGACGAGGTCAAAGTCTGAGGTCGGGTGGTCGACATGTCAAAGAAGACCATCCAACGGATGCTATTTGAACCCGAGTTTTCATCCCCTAGCTCCACAACAAAGTTAGATCATAGAGTAGGGAAAGCATGTGACTTGGGAGTAATGAGGGACTCGGAGCGCCGAACCCATTTGATGAGGTGGATGGCTACCCATATTGTTGCTGCAGAACATGACCCTACTTGGGTATCCACATCTTCAGAGCCTATTGTTAAGGCTTCGCTCAGTTTCCCCACTAAAGTTTAATGGGCGGTTGTTCGCTCGAGGGTCCAGAGAATACTTGAAGATAATACCTTGACGTCGGAGAGAGTCGTATTGATAGCCAGCATCTTGGCTGGCTATGCTATTAATTGGTCCACGCTGATTAGATAGAAGATTCGTGAGGCGACCTTGAGGAGGTCCACGATGATCCCCTTCCCATGCTTGATACATCACCTATGTTTGACAACGGGGGTTCGTATACTGCACCACGTGGACATATTACTGGAGGTGCAACACACATTAGATGCCATCCTGATCAAGGCTGAAGATAATCTTGTTGATCTTCGTTGGACACCGAAGCCACTAGTGATACTTCTAAATTTGCCCGCCTCAGTGTCTCCCACCAAGCCCTCCACTTCTGTAGTTGAACTGAATACAAAGAGCCCCCCACAGATGGAGACTATTGAGGGTAGGGGGCCCAATATTACTATTGTTGCTGCTTCAGAGTTTGTGTTCATGTCTTCACCACTTGTCGATATTGCATTTATGTCGGAAACATCTTTTCAGGTGCTAACACAGAGATTGACACATGCTAAGTCACAGTTGGCTCAACTACTACGACAGTTGAGTCCCTGGGTCCACAGGTTGTTACAGAGGCTTAGAGTTGGATGCAGGCATTCACAATTGCTGCCGTCAAAGTGGGACTTGCACCGATGGATGCTTGCATTGATACCTTTGAGGAGCGGGTCTAGACAAGCCTCCGCACAATAACTCCCATTGATTTGTCGGCTATATAGATGAAGATTCAGCAGCTCCGGGCTAACATTGTTTCAGTATTTGTTACTCCATTAGTCTTTCTATCTACCATGCCAACTGTATTACCTATTGTAGACCTTTTTGTTCCTGAGGAGCCCGCACAGACTTTCTTTGGGAAGAGGCCTCACACAGATGATGCAAATACGGAGTGCCTTGGTGATGAGCGGACAGAGGAAGAGGACCTTTGGATCGCCCTATCCAGATCCCGAGAGTAGGAGGAGGCCAGACAAGAGTGCGCACATCATCTACTTAGAGGCAAGGTTATCTCCATATTAGCTCCTACTGTTGAGGATTCCACCAGGACTGTGTTGGGTGGACAAAGTGAAACTGAAGATGTGTTTAAGCGCCCAGGTATGTTTCTTTTAACCCCATTTGATTATATTCTACTTACGTGCATTAAGGACATTGCACAATCCTTTTGATGGGGTATGGGTGGTTATACTACCTCATTGAAATCTAAGTAACTTTGGCCTATAACTACCCCAATTTTTGTACTCCAAAGGGTTTTCTTTCCTATGTTCTTTCCCTGTGGATTTTATTTTATGTTGAACCGACATATTTAGGATGTTTATGTAGCATTTGTAGTACATAGTATTGATATCCATGGCATAGTAAATTTTATTTAAAAATGATACCCACCAAAATTTTAATTTAGCTAGTTTTATAATAACCATGCATGATTAGGTTGTCTGATAGTGTTTGCTCTGATAAGTATATGAACTATGATAAAAAGCATGATTTGGTAGTTTGTGTTAACATGTAAAGCAGGACCATGAGTGAGTGAGCATAATTGCAGGATTCTTTATTGTGCTTCAATTTAGAACTTGCCCTATTACTCAGGTTTAGACTCTAGGTTAGTTGGTTAGGAAAGGATCTTAGGTCATTGTTCTGACTTAGCCCACTTAGCTTAAAAATAACCAACCAAAGATGTTAATTATCCCTTGATCCCTATTTTTGAGCCTAACATTGACCCTATTATTTGTAAACACCTAATAAGCCTGGAACTTAATTAATAATGATTCCAAACTTGGCCCTAGTCTTTCCTTGAACACTGTGCACTTTAACTCAGGCTAAACGCCTAAGTTGAGGGTGGCTATCCAAAAAGTGGTCCTAGTTCGGAGGAAAAATATTGTTCACCTCAAAAGCATAAGTTGAGGATAGCTGGTATAAGGAGAAGTCATAAAAAGTGGGGAAGAAGCTTAGTGATACAGAGAAGGGACAAAAAGAATAAAAAGGGTGCAAGAAAAATGATAAAATTGCCAAAGTTCAAAACAATGTAAATAAATAAGGGCAAAGCACTAAAAATAAGAGAAAAGCACCCTTAAGCAGTTAAAAATGGGAAAAGGGAGAAGAAAAGAAAAATAATAGGTTGGTAGGGTAAATGTGGTGATAATGCAGTATTAAGGATGGTCACTGTCACTATGTATCCATATAATCACTCCAAAGCCCCCTGAGCCTACATTACAAGCTGAGAAAGTCCTAACGTGATCCTAGTCTAACTAGTCAACAAGTCACAATCTAGAGTATAGGGACAAACATATGGTATTGGGCACAGTAATGGAATATCTTTTGTGAGAGTGTGTGTTGATATAATCCAAATGAACTTGTACTTAAAACATCACCCAAAGTGTATGATGGGACTTCATTTTGTGAGGGCACTTGCATTACATTGTTGATACTTGACTAATTCAGTGATATGATGCTTATTTGTGGTTGCATAGCTTGTCATAGTTGCACTACTGGATATTATAGTCTACATTGGTTTGCTGGATAGCTATCTGATATGTGTTTTGAGGAGACTTGGGTATCTATTGAGATTTTGATGTAGTATGTGCCATTGGGTTGATGTCTATGTGTCTCTGTGCTACTTAAGTAGATTGAGTCTGTCACTAGAGGACAAGCAACAATTTTAAGTTGAGGGTGTTGATGTGCTGCCAAAATGCAACACTTTTAATGCTTAAAACTTAGGATTTTGTGCGTTCTCAACGTGATGTTAATATATTTTATGTTTGTTTTGCAGGATTTAAGTGATGGCTTGATTTTAGGCTTGAAGGAAAGATTTGCAGAATTTTTGGCAGTTTACGAGACCCTCTACAGGTCGTGGGTAACTCCACAAGTCATAGAGCGGGTTTCGTTTGATATTCTAGTGAAAGGGTTGAAAGTGAGTCACACTCTACGAAAGAGGACCATGAGTCGTAGACCATCATACGAGTCGTAGAGTGTGATCGTGAAGCGAAGATTAGAAATTAAAGAGTTGTTGAAAGTGGCTCAAATAAAACTCTTCAAGGGTCATGGAATCCTACACTGCCCATGGAAAAGGTTTTGTGAAAGGTGCCAGTAGACGCAACTACATTCCACGAGACCCCTATCCATGAGCCATGAATTGCCTCACGAGCCGTAAAAGATACATGTAACTGGCGCCGACACAATTATCCTATTTTGTTTCAGCTTTGTATTTTAAATACTATAAATAGGCTTTTAGGTCTTTTTATCAGATATACAACATTAGAAACAACAATACACAATAGAGAAAGTTTGTGAACATTCATTGTAATTTTATTAATTTAAGTTTTCAATTTCATTGAGATTTTAGATTTTTGTTCATCAATTTTTATGCGTAAGTAATTTAATTATGTATTCTTCTTGCATATTTTTTTTACCATGCTCCAAGCATATGTTGCTAAATCCACAACTAGGGTTGCGGGAACCATGACGAACTAACTATGATAAAATTGGATAACTTATAATTTCTTGGATGGTGTTAGGATGTATTAATTAATCTCTTTACTTTAACTGATTATTAATGGATGGCCAACATTAGAACTTGCCTAGTATCACTTGCCCGATCCAGGAGGTGACGAATAGGAAAAGAGTTAATTAACAAAGGTTGATCAATTTCTCTCAACTAATCAGTCTACTAGATGTAGTAGAGTTGTTTTGGGATAAAAGTAAGGGTTAGTAAAGCAACATCACAGAGACCGATCAAGTAATATGATGAAATTCACCTAGCTGCCTGATCACAAATTTAGGAGAACATAACTTACTGTTCTGCACCTACACACCAGATAAGAGTCGCAAGTATCCAAGAACACCTAGCTAGGGAGTCATGGGTAACACGTAGCCCTAGTTTGTTTCTCTTTTGATTACAAACACTTTCTATTTTTGTTTAGAATTTATTTTTATTTTCAAATCCCCCCCTCGTTATATTTATTTTTTATTTTTCTATTTCTGGGAGATATTAGGGTACATCGATTCATTTTACAAAAGTGTGCTAATTCGGAGTCTACCATATTCCTCGTGGGAACGGTCCTAACCCTTTTTAGGTTAAATACTTTATTATAACCGCTTCAAACCTCCAAGTAGGGGTGTGTGTTGAGCATTAACATCGCAGTCCAGCACTATACGATACACCCAATCTTTGACCTCGAACTCTAAATCCCTCCTCCTAACATCAGTATAGGAATTTTGCTGACTCCACGTAATCTAATCTTTCTCATATGATTTTCACCTTCTCCATGGCTTGGTGAACTAAGTCTGGTCCAATCAACTCTACTTCACCTACCTCAAACCAACCAAACGACAATCTACATCTCCTTCCATAAAGAGCCTCATATGGAACCATCTGAAGACTTGATTGGAAACTATTGTTGTAGGCACACTCAATAAGAGGTAAATGGTCATCCCAATTACCTTTGAGGTCAATGAAACAGGCTCTTAACATATCCTCCAAGGTTTGAATTGTGTGCTTTGCCTGACCATTAGTTTGAGGGTGAAAAGTTGTGTTAATATTCACCTTTAAACCCAAGCCTTTCTGGAAAGATCTCTAAAACTCTACAATGAATTGGGCTCTTATATCTGAGATGATAGAAAAAGGAACTCCATGTAGTCTAACAATCTCTCTTATGTATAACCAAGCATAATCCTCCGACGTCAGTTATCTTTACTGTCAGGAAGTGTGCAGATTTGGTCATCTAGTCAATTATCACAAAAATCAAATCATGTTATTTACAAGATCTCGGTAACCTGTAATGAAGTCCATTTTTATCATCACCTACTTCCATTCTGGAATGTCAAAGTTCTGAGCTACTCCACATGGCCTTTGATTCTCAACGTTAACTTTTTGGCAATTTAGGCACTCAGAAACAAACTCAATAATTCCCTTCTTAATTCCACTCCACCAATAGACCTCTCTCAAGTCGTGATACATCTTAGTAGGCCTTCTGTAGATGGAATACCTAGAGTATGGGCTTCTGCCATAATCCTTTCTTGAATACCATCAACACCTAGGACAAATAGTCTTCCTTGCTATCTCAATAATCCATATCCCAATGTGGTGAAAGCCATCACCTTCTGTTTATGCACATCTACTTTCAATTGAAGAAAGATGGGGTCTTGGTCTTTCTTTTCCTTAACTTCTACCACAAAAAGCCAATACAAACCCATTTTGAACATTAACTCTTCTTTCATTAGACTCTTTAAGTTGGACTTCTAATCGAGTCAATCTATGCACTTCCTTTGCCAACTCTTTCCTTCCTTCCTCAACATGGGTTGTACTGCCTATTGACAACCTACTAAGAGCATCAACCACAATGTTAGCTTTACCTAGGTGGTAGATGATGTTCATGTCATAGTCCTAGAGAAACTCCAACCATCTTCTCTACCGCAGGTTGAGTTCTTTCTTGATGAATACATACTGCAGTCTCTTGTGATCAGTGAACATATCTACATGCACTCCATACAAGTAGAGGCACCAAATGTTAAGTGCAAATACAATAATAGCCAACTCAAGATCGTGGATTGGATAATTCCTCTCATGGACCTTGATCTGTCTAGAAGAATAAGTGACAACCTTACCCTTCTGCATCAATACACATCCCAATCCTACTCTCGAAGCATCACAATAAATGACAAATCCATCAGTTCTTTCAGGCAAGGTTAACACTGGGGCAATAGTCAACCTCATTTTTAACTCTTGGATACTTCTCTCTCACTCGTTGGACCATTGAAACATGACCTTCTTCTAAGTTGGTTTAGTTAATGATGTCTATATGGAATAGAACCCATCAACAAATCTTTGTTAGTAACCCGCAAGACCCAGAAAAATTCTTATGTCTATAGAAGAGATAGGTCTAGGTATATTCTTAACCGCTTCAATCTTTTGTTTGTTCGCACATATGCTATCGTCTGAAATCACATGGCCTAGGAATGCCACATATTTAAGCTAAAACGTGCCCTTCAATTTTTTTGCATATAACTCATTATCCTTAAGTGCCTGCAAAGTAATCCTAAGATGATTAGTATGTTCCTCCTCATCTCTATAATACACCAAAATATCATCGATAAACACAATCATGAACCTATCAAGGTACTGTCAGAATACTCTATTCATCAAATCAATAAAGGCTGCAGGCGCATTTGTCAACCCAAAGGACATTACTATGAACTCGAAGTGACCATATCGAGTTTGAAAAGTTATCTTTGGGATGTCATATTCTCTCACTTTAAATTGGTGATAGCCTGATCTCAGGTCTATCTTGGAAAACATTATGGCACCTTGAAATTGGTCAAACAAGTCATCTATCCTCAGGAGGGGATATTTATTCTTGACTATCATCTTATTGAACTAGTGAAAGTCAATACACATCCTGAGGGAACCATTTTTCTTTCTCACGAATAGACCAAAACACCCCATGGTGAAACACTCATCCTAATAAATCCCTTCTTAAGCAAATCTCTCAAGTGCTCCTTTAACTCTTTCAACTCAATAAGGGCTATTCTATATGGCAAGATGGAGATAGGTTGGGTGTCGAGAATAACATCAATTCCAAAGTCAATCTCCTTATTAGGAGGAACTCTTGGAAGACCCTCAGGAAACACTCAGGAACCTGACACACAATCGAGACTGACTCAAAACTAGGAGGCTTAACATCATCAGACCTAAATTGCATGAGGTGATAAATAGATCCCTAAAATATTAGCCTTCTAGCCTTGAGATAGGAAATAAACTTACCCTTAAGCATAACATAATCTCCCTTCCATTCAATAATAGGCTCATTCGAAAACTAAAATTTCATAGTTCAAGTTCTACAATCCATTGAAGCATAACAGGCGTGAAGCCAGTCCATGCCAAGGATCACATCAAAATCAACCATCTCTAACTAATGAAATCAGCAAGAGTATCCCTATGATAGATGGACACCACACAATCTCTATAGACTTTATCAGCTCGAATAGACTCACCAACAAGTGTAGAAACAAAAAATGGATCAAGCAAGCACTCAGAAGAATTGCAAATCTACTAGCCACATATAGAGTCATAAAGGAAAAAGTTTCACCCGGATCAAACAAAACATAACAATCAAAAGTAAAGACTAAAAACATATCTGTCACAATATCTGGTACAACCTCTTGGTCCTGTCGGTTCCCTAAATGATTTGCCCCACCGCCTGTCCCTGGTGCAGTACCTCTCTAATTACCTCTAGCTGATGGTGCTATGGTAGAAGACTGGTCCTTATTACACCACATCGGACACTCCCTCTAAAAATGGTCAGGCTTTCCACATTTGTAGCAATCTTTCCCTCCATCTCTACACTCTCCCAGGTGCATTCTACCATATTTCCCATATGATGGCTTCCTTTTCAATCCAAGGGTCGTATTAGCCTATGACTATGAACCCTGTACCTTAAAGTTTGGGATTTTTTTGAGACCTATGATCATACCATGTATTCAGAGTTGATGCACTGTCTAAAGATAGTGTATAACTATTAGACCTCTTCTAGAAGTAAGACTTATCCTCCTTACTCTGCTTAGGATGGTTAGGCTCAGGCCCTACTGACTTAGCTTTTTACTCAAGTGCTCCTCTCTATCTCTTTTATTATCCTCCTTAGTCTGCTGGGAATAGACCATAACTCAGGAAATATCTATACCAGGGATCAGTAATGCCGCTTTGCACTCTTTCCTCAAATGTCTACCCAATCTGGATAAAAACTTTCTCATTTTTTCCCTAATTTCATGGACCATTTCTAGAGCATACCTGGACAACTAGATAAGTCAACCATTCCTGCTTCAAGTTTGTGAATTTCACAATCTTCGCCTCCCTCAGCTTCTGGGGAAAGAAGTTGTCGAGCAAGGCAATGTCAAATTCACTCCAATCATCAGGCTCATCATCCTCACCTCGACCCTCTTCCCACTAATTATACCAAAAATTTTCCACATCTTTAAGCTGGTATGCAACAAGCTCAACTCCCTCAGTTGTAGTCACATGCATGGCCCTCAACATATTCCATAACTCATCAATGAAATTTTAGGGGTCCTCCTCAACCTTAGACCCAGTGAATATGGGTAAGTTCATCCTTAGAAAATACCTAAGGTTGGTGGAGTCTTTTGGCTCTTGGGAGCTAGAACTAGGAGCTTATGATTTCCTATTCTCACACTGAGCAACTACCAGTTGGGTGAGCATAGTGATAACTCGTCTGAAATCAGCTTTTGTAGTAGGAGTAGCTGGAGTAGTAGGTGTTTATGGAATACCGGTGGATCTAGCTAATCTACCTCAACCCCTCGTCTCCATCTGAGTAGGCACCTCTGGAAGGGAAATCTCACCATTAGAGGCTGAAGAATCATTTTTTGTGGAAGTATGCTTAGGAGGCATGATCTGTAAATGAGTAATGCACAAATTAGATAGATACTTTAATAGAGTTAAACTGTCATGACCCAAGCCTAGGGCCTAGACGTGACATGGCGAATGAGGAACCCGAAGGAACCCCAAACAAGCCTCTCAAACTTGT
>JBCEWC010000960.1:0-46524 GCA_038996855.1 Solanum aculeatissimum | reverse complement strand
TACCCATGCTTAATTAAATCATGAAAGGGGACATGCAAGTTGATCAATAAGGGTTTCAATAATCATCCATGAATTCATGTTTAAAATCACCTAAAAACTACAGCACCCAAGTCCCAACATTAATCTACAACAATAATAGAAGAACCCATAACTTAATTGAAAACATAAAAATCAAATTTAAATAGTTAGGGTGGGTCTTCAAGGATGAAAGAGGATCCTTGAATCAAGTCCCATATACCTTAATTTCACCAACTAATTGTAAATTCAAACTTAGTCAAGGTTGTCTTCCCCAAATGCTTCAATCTTTCTTCAATGGAGGCTAAGAGAGTCTTAGAATTTCTAAAGAGAGTATAGGAGACTTGGAATGGAAGAATAAGGTTTGGGGAATGATTTAGGGGTTTAAGAGACCTTGGAATACCAAAAACGGGCTTAAGGAAATGTTAAATCATGAAATTACCTTTAATAAAATGACACTTTTAACTGGACACAGTGTCTCACAGTTGCTACAGAGCCGTGAGAGTGTCACACGGTCCGTCCCACCTTCCATCTCACTTCACTTATCCAATTTTCCAACGCGAACTCTCAGAGGACTTTTTGAAAAACTTGACGAGCCTTCATGCGGACCGTTTGAGATTCAATGGGACATTTCATGCTCCCATGACCCCTCAGTTATCCATTTAGGCTAGCCACAACTTGTCCAAGCCACTGTCCCACTTGACAGGACAGCTCACGGACTGTCCAAGCTCAGACGGACCGTCTAGGGTTCCGTGGCTTAGGACTTGGTTCATGGGTTTGTTACTGGACACCTCTAGCTCACTGGACCTCTACATGACACCCCTCATGGACCGTGACAAGTTTCACGGAACGTGGGCCTGTCCTTAGCCACCTTTCTGAGCCTATCTATAATGTCTTCCGAATTTCAGGCAGCACTATTTGGGCCTTATTTCCTCATCCGAACCCCGGATCGAGTGAAACCAATTGCTTTGTGAATCTAACTAAAACAGATTCAATGTTATATATAGTATACCACATGGTTCAACCTACATCAAAAGTTGTGACCGTTTAAAGTACACTGCCCAAACTGTCCCTCTAGGCCACCAACTAGCCTATTTTTCGTTCGGCCACTTTAACTCAACCTGTGGCTACCGAAACTCAACCATGACCAGTAGTATATCATATAAGGCCAACCATAAGGAGGTTTCAAAAAAATTTGGGTTGTTACAATGGACCAGTGTACGAACCGTGTGCAGCTCCACGGATCGTCGGTCCTGTCGTGTAGTCCAGAAAGTCTTACAAGACTTCAAGCCAAGGTATGAACCAAGTTAATCCATACAGTAGGGTTCAAGGTCTATGAGCCACTACAAGGGTCGTATGAGTGCTTGTGTCAACGACTATTTTAGTTAACTTCTCTATTTTGTTAATGGTTAAATGGTAATTTTAATTAGTCCTAGGGCTGTTTTAGTCTCTCAAAACTCTCCTAAAACCCCTTAATAGAACCCTAATTCATTCAATACGTTGAAATCTATCCAAATATTCTATCAATTTTCTCTCATCCCCCATTGAAGACCAAGCTTGAAATTAGGGAAAATTCATGTCCTCGTCAGAATCTTCTCAATCTTCTTCTTAAATTCAAGGTATGTGTGATTGATTCATGGTTTCTCTTTCAACCATGAAGACCTAAAATCATTTTCCCTAGTTTTGATGAATTATGATTTTTCTTGAAATGGGTCTTCTAGATTAAGAATGATTTAGTGAAATTGAAGTGTGGGTTGTTCTCATTTAATGATTTCAAGATGAACTAAGCCCTAATTGAAGAATTCTTTTGAATTAAGGAAGGTACAAGTATGCATATCCCCTTACTCTTTAATCCTTGCATGGGTAATGCCAAATTGAGATTTAATTATTGAATGCACCTTGAATTTTTTATGGATTCTTCTTAATTTGGATTTAAATTATGAAAATCTAGTTACCCATGCTATTCTCATCATCAATCATGGCATTTTCATGAATGAACATGGTCATCAATCATGGCATTTGCATGCATGAACATTGTAATCAAGTATATGATGTGGGCTAAGTCCCAAATATGTTTATGACTATGATTTTGAAAAAGTATGAGTTATGGCAAGAATGTGATCATATAATGTCTATGATTTGGCCCTTTGAGCAACCTTGGGTGTTTACACTAATATGATTTGACATGGAAATAAGGAAAGTAATTTTTGGTTTTAAGCCCAATTATGAATGGTTATGATGTAAAGTGTTTCCATTCCATTTTAAAGACATGTATATGTATACATATTCTTGTGGGATGACGAATTAGCACCAAATGGGATTGGAGTAGTAAGTGATCCATCCCCAAGGGTCCCACTTCTTTCTCTCAACTGTTTGCCAACATAGGTCATGCAACCTTAATGGGTGTTATTCCCGTAAGGTATTCTCTATTCTTCTTTTATATATGTGCCCTTGTCATCTAACTCGTTTCTAGGCTCAAGTCCATATGCATCACATGCCCGCATACTTAGTGTATTATTATATGCTAACCCACACTCTTTGTCTACATGCTCTAACCATGTAGGGACCGGAGGTGACTTTCATCCCCCGTTGGATAACTAATTGAGATTTTTGAAGTTATTACTTGTGGTGCGCCTTATACTCCAAGAGCAACACCCACTTTCATCTACCTTTGTCCTTACCTTATGTTCCTTTACTTTATGGCTTGAGGGTGAGCCCGGAATATGTCGAGGCCTCGTCTTATCTTATGTAAAGACATTGTTTGACATATTAAACTCTATTGTAAGTTATGCTATGTGTTACTTGCAATGATATGGCTATCTATGTTATTTGATGGTATCTTATGTTATGCTTTCTTTTCCGCTTATGCTATTATGATATGTTGGATTGGGAATGTGCTTCTGTGGAAAGTCCCTAACCCTTCTTGCCCCCATAGCTTGAGTCATACTTACCCGCCCCTTAGAATGTAAATGCTACGTGTTATGTGATTCATGCTTATCCCATTCCCGACAATGTCCCCATAGCTTGAGTCCAAAGCCTCGGAATTCCCTAGACTTATGTGCCATTTGTTTATTATACGCGTTTTCAAACCAATGATGTGTATGATTTCTTGATCGAGGACTCTCGGGTTCTCCTTATCCATGTCACATCTAGGCCCTACTCTCGGGTCATGACAGCGTGTAAGTATGACTCAAGATATTGGGGCAAGAAGAGTTAGGGACTTTCCACACAAAGCACATTCCCAATCTAAGAACCACAATAACAAAAGCAGAAACGAAAGCATAACATAAGGAACCATTGTCGAACATGGGTAGTCATAACATTGCAATTAACACATAGCATATCGTATAATAGAGTTCGATATGTCCAACAATGCCTCTACATAAGATGAGACGGGGCCACAATAACAATAGAGTTCATATTTATATGCTCCACTAGTACATTCCTGGTGAGTCCTACGTAATATCATATGATACGGTTGAGTTGGGCCCTGGCTTGTCTTTTGAGGAGGAGCCTATAGCTATATCTGATAGGCAAGTCCGAATATTGAGATCTAACTATATACCTTTTGTGAAGGTTCATTAGCGACACCATTTTATGGATAAGGCTACTTTGGAGTTGAATTCTGACATATGGGCCAGATATGCTAGCCTTTTTTAGGCTTCAGGTGCTTCTCTTTTCTTAATGTTTGAGGACAAATATTATTTTTTAGTTGTGAATAATGTAATGACCTGGTTGATCATTTTTGTCTTTATCTATGAAATTTACTATTTTATCTTTTTGTAAGTTGCTTTGAGCATATTTTGAACTATTTTCATTGTTGAAACTGAAATCTTGAGTTTTAAAAATGGAAAATTTGAGTTTTATCATTTTTGGAAGCTTAAGTTGTTGAAAACGTGAGTTTTGTACCATTATGACTTTCACGGGAAATGCTCTGCATTCGCAGAGCTATAGTCTCCTAATCCCTGGTTTACTCCGTGTTCGCGGTGTCTTACCCATATTTGCGAAACACCGATGATCCTTACCCTCAGCATTCGTGGGACCCTACCCGTGTTCGCAGAGTACATTTATTATCTGATCAGTTTTTGATCCGTAAACCTACCTTTTTCAATGATATTCACTAATTTCACGCTTTGAGGGGTGATTGTTTTAGAGAATATTTGGTTATTTAATTTGGCGATTAATTGATTTGGGGATCATTTTGAGGATTTAGTTGATTGAAAGCTTGTCCAAGTGCGGTTTTAGCATTGAGTTAGGTTCGACTAACCATCTTGGGATTAGATTTCAGTTATTGATCATATTTATGTGGTCATTGTGAGACTCACATTGAATCATGAGTAAATGGGTTGATATGTTGGAATATTGATTAAGATGTTATTCGGGTTAGACCAAAATTGAGTAAATTATAATCCTATTGATTAAATTGAGATTAGATCTTGTGAATTGTGATAATTTGGATGTTAAATGTGATAATAATGAGACATGTGATACTATTTGGGTAAATTGTTGTAATTTCATGGTTTATGAGGCATTTTTGAAGATCATGTGTATATTTTGGGACAAGTAAGATCCGGTATTGTTGGTATACTTGTATATTTTGGGATGAGTAAGGTCCAGTATTGTTACCCTTGAGAATCATGGGTATATTTGGGGGGCGTAAGGTCCAGTATTGTTGTTACACTTGCTTATGGATATAATTATGATGATCTGAGACATGTTGATGACTTGGGGACTAGTTGTGACACTTCGTATTATTCTCTATGACTATTTAAGACTCATATATCGGTATTTTTGTTATGATGCTTTTATATATTCATGCATATCTGGATTGTATCATTGACTTGAATTTATTCTACGTTATATTGTACCATCCCTTGGCCCTGGTAGGGGGCAAGGTTGAGATAATGTGATGCCCCTTGACCACGGGTAGGTGGAAATGGTGATATATTGTGAAATCCCTTGACCGTGTACAGGTGTCAAGGTCGAGATATTGTGATACTCCTTGACCACGAGCAGGTGGCAAGGTCGAGACATTCAGGGGCGGATTTACCTGTATTGAAGGGGTGTCACGTGACACGGCTTCGTCAAAATTTTTTATCGAATATACATATATATACATATATTAAAAATAATAGATTTACTATAAAATAATTAAAAGGACACTCCTTTAAACAAAAATGTATGCAGCTCGGCTGGTAAAGAGGCGCTGGACCGCGCATACGCTTCGTGTGTTTGATTCCCATTTGCAGCATTTTCTTTTTTTCTCCTCTTTTGGAGACCTGGACGTCCCGAGTTCGATTCCCCATTGCAGCACTTCGTGTTTTCCCTTTCCTAAACCTTTTTTCTCTTTTTAATCCCTCATTAAAAACTTAGAAGTTCACTTATTTCATTTAGTGATTCCCCCTTGCATACTTTAGAATGGATGATGAATTTTTAAGTAGTTGTTTGGTGCCTTATATAGAAAAGGAAGTATTTAGTAGTTTTTCTAATGAGGATATTATGCATACCTTTCAAAACATGAAATCTCGTCGAAGAGAATTGTAGTAATATATTTGAATTGAGTTTTATTTAATATGATTTGAACCATCTTTTTATAATTTCTTTTTTCATATATTTTTCAAGATGCTAGTAATTTATTTGTAATATAATTTGTTGCATAATGTTGTATAAAATTTTATTTACTAATATGACGACGTGAGAAATTTAATTTAAATTTTTATAATATTATCTTAATATAAAGAGTAGACTAATTTTATCTTAATTTTATATTATTTAAACAAAATATTTTTTTTATAAAGTTTACTATTCTAGAGCAAAAACTTCTTTAATTTTTCTTTTGAACTATCCTTGTCCTTGAAATTGTGACACTGCTTAGAAAGAATCCTGCGTACACCACTGGAGACATTGTGATATTCCTTGACAACGGGCAGGTAGCAAGGTTGTGAGATACTTTGTATACGTCTTGATGAGTTTCATGCATTGTGTTCATATCCCTTATTATATCGCACCATTGGTGATTATGGAGATCTTATCGTACCACTATGTATATTTCTATTATGCACTAAGCTTTTTGAATGCAGGTGATAGTATTCTTTATTATTACATACTTGTTCAATTTCTCTTACCCAGTTGGTTGAACCTATTGGGCATATTTTGGTGTACTCACCCATACTTCATTTCCTCCCAAGAGATCGAGCGCAGGGACCCACATAGGGTAGTTGATCATTCTAGCTAAGTTATTATCCATCCATCCAGATCTTAGAGGTGAGGCACAGACTTTGAGTCGTTGTGGATCTTTAAGTCTTCCTTTTATTGCTTCCATTTAAGACTTTGTATCAGATATTATAAGACAACTTTATATCTTATTTTGAGACAGTTATATTCACTCTTCTGCACTATTTAGATGCTCTTGTACTTATGACTCTAGTTTTTGAGATTTCTTATGATATATTGTGATGGTTTCTTCTTTATT
The DNA here is from genome assembly GCA_038996855.1 of Solanum aculeatissimum. Lineage (NCBI taxonomy): Eukaryota > Viridiplantae > Streptophyta > Magnoliopsida > Solanales > Solanaceae > Solanum > Solanum aculeatissimum. The sequence continues at coordinate 40,037 of JBCEWC010000960.1, read as the reverse complement.
TCATTATTTTTTAGTTGCAATTCGATTTTGGGTCATGAAAAGAGGGCTGCGTAGTAGGCCCAAACTCATCTACCTGAATCCTTGTCCTTATCCCAAACTGCGAGGGCCTCCCTAGTGAGAAAATCTCAGTGTTGATCACCTTTCTAAAGTTAACAATGCACTTGGAAGGCATGCCTGCAAACGTGTAATGCACGAGTTAGAAGAGAACTTTCCTAGAGTTTAACTATATAGGACAAATAAGAATAAAAAATAAGTGTAACAATTCCAGATGTCTTATATCCTTCTACTTATAAGTGCAATGGACAACACACTCATAAATAAGACTCTACTAGACACGACTTTTCACAGACTCCCTAGGGCTCTTGAACTCTGTGCTCTAATACCAAGTTTATCATGCCCCAAGGTACCCTTAACATGGCTAGCACTTAGAGACTATTGCTAGTCCCCAAGAGATCCACTTGGCCTAATCATATTCATTCAATCACAATCTAGAAGCGGAAGACTTCAACAGTAAAGACTAACATAATAGAAAGAAATAAGCAAATCAATAATCAATGGTAAAAGGTAAGTCAATCTATTAATCAACTGAATAAGACTAGTATGAAATAAACTATCCAAAACTTTATCAAATCAATAACTCAACAATATAGTCTACGAAGCCTTTATCCATTTGTCTAGGTGGTGCTAATAACTAGTTCATGGCTATCTCAAATCAAAAATAAAAGTGCTAAACTCAAAGCTTGGAAAGAAATGTGGTATCCTCCAAAAGTAGGGGAGGACACACCAATAAGTTGAACACAGATGGGTCCTCAATGGTGCGTCTGTTGATGACCTCTAGTACATGTCTCTGCATTATGAAAAGATTTAGGCCCAAATGGATGTCAGTATGTGGAATGTATGAGTATAGAAAATGGTAGGAAGAAACATGCATCAAGGTTGAATATTATCAACTCAGACAACTCAAATCAAGGAAATAAGGAACTCGGTCAAGGTACCATAAGTCTAAAGCAAGAGTAAGATTTAGATAGAGACCAATCATATACAATCCAATTCAACCAAATCAGAGTAATATGAAGATCTATTTGGGAGTTTGTCTAACCGACAACCATCACCTATGAGTCAGTGATGATAGAATCAAGTGGTGTCAAGGCCCACCTTTCTAATACCTTGCCAAGGTAAGGGACACTCCATAATCAGTAAAACCCTCTTTAAGGACTTCAAAGGTATGGCCACTATCTATCATTCTATATCAGTGGCATAGTTATTGAGTTCAAGTGGGACTTACTCTCGATAAATTCGGTCCTAGATACTTCTCCGAAGATTCAATGCTCATAAAAAAATCAATTCAATCAATGAGTCTCATAAAAACTCATATCAATCCATCACAATCAAGACTTTTTGCCTATCAACCATCCAATCAGGTCCAAATCACATCTTTAAAGAGGGGTTTAGACAATCGTTAAGAGGACTATAGATTTAGGAAAATCATTTGAGTTCGACTTATGAGGACCCATAGGACCATTAAGTTCTATCAATATTATCATCATGCTTACATCGCTTTCATAATCAACATTCATTATATCAATTCTCTAGACTCATCTCCTATGTTCATTCATCCAAATTTTTTATTAAATAATATCTAGGATTTATGAAATAATTTATGTAAATATATTTCTTCAGTAAATCTAGTTCATGTGTTCATCAAACATGTAAAAGTACATAGAATAGTAGTTTACAAGAAAACCTTCAAAGAAAAATACATGCAAACTCAATACTTTCACAATCTTTCTATTAGAAAGTTTAAGAGACAATATAATGGGGTTTATGAGGTAATTGATGCAATTCATGTATTCAATAAGGTAACTCATGATACCTATCAATTATGTAATAGTATGTAAGGATATTCTAGGATTTTAGGAAAAATCTTGCCGATGTGCGCGAGGCACTATCGGCATCGCCAACATTCATGGAGACTATGTCTTTACAATTTAATTAATCTAGGTTATGGGGCATATAGAAGAACTGTTTCCATATTTTAGACAGCCTTACATACCTGGAAGAGAAAAATCTATTGAAGAAATCTTTGGTTTGCACTTGAATATGAAGAACTCTAGCTTTTTCTTTGGAAGAACTTGGAACGTAAAATTTCAATGATATCAGGGGTTTAGCATTTATGGGAGGATATTAGGCTATAGGATAGGCTTAGGGAAGTTAATCAAGGGTAAAAGGTCAAAAAAATCTGTTTGGGAAAGTAAAATAATCATCAAAATTGAAAAACAAACTACCGTTTGATGAGTTCCATCGGCCAAATCACTGGTCTAGGGGTCTCATTGCCAAACCATTCGGCGATGCATCAAATGGGGACCTTAGGTCTCCTTTTCTTTTTATAGTTTTCTAAGCTTTATTGAGGAAATTGGGAGATCAAAATTGACGGATCGCCAAAATATTCGGTGTCACCGAAATTTCCAGTTTCAACTGGCTTCAGTAAAATGGTCATATTTTTTTTGCTCTGAACTCCTATTGAGGCAAAATCAGATGTGTTGGAGAGATAATTCAAATATATTTCATTTGATTTATTATGGGTAACCTAAATCATTATGTGCTGAGAGATATGACCATTTGAAGTTGCCCTTTTTATGAACTCATACCGAAACTTAGCCGATGGAAATGTTTTGAACTTATTCTTACTTAGGGTGTCCCTTATGACCTCAAATCACATCCAACACTCTTCAAATACTTAGGAAAGGACCTAACCATACATTTATAACCTTGAAGTTATAGGATTACCCAATTGCATAGAATTTCATATCGTAACCAAATCGGTAAGAAATATTTTAACTCAACTTTGTATTAAAGGATATTTGTGACCTTTATTCATATAAAATCAATTATACCACTATAGAATAGGTTTTAATACCTATATTCAAGGTTAGAATCACTTTTTATTATCCCATACACATAATAGGACAATTTGAATTTTAGTTTAGAAATTTTCATAGTGTTACACTTACCGTTTCCTTCTGGAAAATTAGTAACACAAATAGAAAAGGGAAATTATACAAGGAAGATGTGATTAAAGTACTTGCAAGAAACCAATATACATATACTCCATGTTTTGTATAGACTAATTCTGTGACTCGTGGCTCACAAGAAAAAGAGGCTGACCTAATATGTTTCCCTAATTACAATGAAGAAATGAAATGTACTGTTTGACCATGACATTTTTGATAAATTTTGAAAACATATCTTTAAAAAAATTTCAAGTGTCAAAATTTGGTCAAATCACCTTTTTGGAGAAATTTTACTTTTACTCACAAAAAAATTATTTTTCGAGTAAAACATACGTTCATATATAAATAATCTTCATGAACTCAAATTTTCAAGTTTCAACGTTATAATTCATGGCTAAACAAGAATATCATGTGTGACACTATCCAGTTATCATGGTTCTATATATGGATTTAGATAGATTATGTTGGTTTAACTTTCCAAACACATCTACTTGGAATTGGGAGTGTGCGCCAATCTTAAATGAACTCATTCAAAAAAATATTTGCAAGACCTATGGAACTATTCTCTAATAGAAATCTTACAAAAAAAATCTTTCTTCTCGAAACCTGTAGTCTATGACACTATCTTTAAGAATATTTCACCTGATGTAGGTGCATCTTCTTGGATTCAACAAGTTCCTCTAGTATAAAATAGGAGTCAAACAAAAATTTAATAAGAAAGAAATCCAACACACTACTAGAATATGTTTGAGAAGAAACTGATTTTCATCTTCACCCTCATAAGGAGAAAACTACAAGAATCTATATGCATAATGAAAGATATAGACAAGGTGATGTGGCACCTCTCTATAGTCTAGAAAATTATTTTCTTTTATATCCTTTTTTAATATTTTACTTTATTATTTTCATTAATCAGTTTGTTTAATAATTTTTTTAAAAATGTTACATCTAATTATATAGCATGAATTATATAAAACCTCCATCTTTTTGCATTCTTTACTTAAATAACAAGTCTCCTGAACTCCCTTCTACCTAATTATTATAATTAATCGATAACAATCATCTATGGAGTTATTTGAATATTCATTTTCATTTCTATTTTTCTATTAGTATATCTTTCCATTGATTATGTATATAATCAAAAGAAAGGACATAGGAAAGGAGTTGTGAAATATGGCCACAACTTTCATAAGTAGTGAGGTTTAAATGAGCTTGATAGGGAACAAAATTCCTTCCTTGTACTACAAAACAAACAAACACCTACTCCAAGGTGCCAGTGTAGGCTTTCAAAATGATAAGAAAGGTGAAATTATTGGAACAGGCAAGGTGGGAATTTCCTGTGGCTTCATAGGCGAAAAAATTTTGAATGTCACCTTTTGACATATAAAAAGTATCTCTTGATTTATTGGTCTGCAAAGTTCAATGCAAGTTTTCCTTTTTATAGAACTTTGTTATATAATAGTCGTGACCTAAACAAGTTAAGATGCCTCGATCGCATATCTTGCTTCTTGGTCCAACTTAGGATTAGACTCACCATGGCTGCAGAGTTCCAATTTGCTCATAAATTGGGCCATATGATGGCCTTTTTCAGTCACTCTCCACGATGTTATCATTTCTTTCCTTTGCACAAATAATGGAACTTTCCATGGTTTACAATTTTTTTATTTTTCTTCATCGGATAGTAATATGTGGTCTTCTTCTTCATCCTCTTATGGTAGTTTTTGATCTTTTTGTTGTTTATTCTGCTCAGCAATTAGACTTCTTAATTCTAATACTCCTTTATCTGGTGGAGCTAATGGTTTAGTTCTTCATGGAATTGATTAATTGTTCTAATTTGTTTTAGTGAGAAGGAGGAGTTTCTCTTTTTTCTTCCCCCATGGCTTATAACTATTCACAAAGTTCCAAAATAGTAGTTCATTTGACAGTTACTATTAGAAAAGGATTTTAATATATATAAGCCAAAAACAAGCAAGAGTTATGTTCCATAATGTTTACACAATGAAATACTTAGTAAAGCACTTTGCTGAATACTTGCAGTTGTAAAAACACACTTTATGCATAAATCTATCTTAAATTAGGTATCCTAGCAAAACAAGTCCATGTTTTCTGTTTTTGTAAAGCAAACAAATATAACATCTGTCTAGCACCTTCCTTAGACAAACTATAACAGCTAGAATGTGACCTGATAAAATTGTAGCTAATAATGTTTCAAGGAACGAGGTGTTGGGATTTTATGAACATGCAAAACATTCGCAGCATGGCCTTGAATCAACTTGAAGCGACAAGCCTCTCCAATAGCTATCTTGTTCTGTCTTCGAAATTCAGCCCATCCTCTTTTTATGCGAACTGCACACCCCTTATACTCAATTTCCACTCCCCATTCTTTTCCTTTTTCATTAACTAGCCTCATGTTCTCCTGGTTCAATATGCCTGTTCTTGTGGCAAATCTCATTGGGATAGTCTAAGAAACATATTTATCAAACAATAATGGTAGTTAGATTTTCTGGACAATAATTTGTACGTTAATGAATGAAAAATCTAGCTAATGTGAAAACAGAATTTACAAAAATGTTGAACTTACCATAAAATTAGTGTGTGACTTCTTTATAACAATTTCAAAATACGGATCGTCACAAATGAAGTTCACCAAGCTATGTCGACTGCTGTAATTTGGACCATCTTCTTCACTTCCACTATTAGCTTTTCCAACCTCCTTATCTGCGAAAAACATGACATAAGTATAAAAACTACTATGATATGATTTCTATCAAAATTTTATAGAATATTTAAAAACACAAATTTTATCACATAATTTTAAACATGAAAGTTACTACTTTTTTTTAGCACATATTAACGATCTAATGAACTATAGTCGCGTTGATATACAAGTCATTAACTACACTATGGAAAATCATTTAATTATTTTAATAATCTGTTGATAATATATATATATATATATATATATACACCAATGTTGGATTGTTGTTCGAGCTCCTTTTCATCTTTACTTATTTCGTGAAGTACCAAATATCCAAATGCAAGTTATTATTACTACATAACATCAAGTTAAAATCTAATAAACCAGTAATGATATTTTCTTACCTTGAGACTCTTCCTCCTCGATTACGTTAGCATAAGTTTGAAGGTTAACTGGAATTTCATTTTCTTCTTCCTCGGTAATATTAGCATTAATTTGAAGGTTAACCGGAATATCATTCTCTTCTTCCTCGATTACAGTAGAATTAGTTTGAATGTTAACTGGAATACCTTGCTCTTCTTCCCTTTGTCTTTTTCTTTTTCTCTTCTCTGCTAAGGGGACATGGCTCAGATTTTCAGCAGAATGATCCAAAATATCCCGAAAACTATCTGATTCAACTGGATATTCAATTTCTACTCCATTTTGATCTGCTATAGTAACATCAAAATGAGCACGAGCAATGTATCTGAACTTCAAAGAATGTCCAATGCTTATCGAGTAATAGTTGTTGAATTCCTTCCATCCTTTGACTAGGGAAATTTGGCCTTGAGAATATTCCACCTCAACTTCCCATGATTTTCCATGTGGAGCCTCAACAAACACGGGATTTAGCATGTCTTTGCAAAATTTGTTGGCAAATGCTACTGGAATCCTCTTTATGCAAAAGAAATTAAATTCAATTTTAGAAGCAAACCTATATAATGAGCAGTAGGCGCATTTTGCACATATTATTTTATTCTACCTATGTTAAGTTGAGAGAATTAGTTTTAGCTCTTGTTATTGAACAAGACCAAAGATTCAATTGTGAGTACCTCGACTAATTTATTCTACATTTACCTGCTACTCTACTACCCTTTTATCAACACATCCTTATATTTGGTTCATCAAATATTGAATAAATTTATATGTTCACGCTACAAGCCTTTGAATGTCTATCCTTGGGCATGAAAGGAATGTTTTCGGTGAGGGAATTAAATTTTGCCTTCTTACATGATTTTGAAAAAGCCTCATTAAATTAGACTTATATATAGTTATTTAAAATATATACTAATCGTGTGATCTAAATCAACAGTTAACAAGGAGGGAAACTACTATTATACTAAAATAGAATCGGGAATCCATTAGTGAATCCAAGATTAAAATGAGAAATTTAAGAAGGAGTATGATAAAAGTACTTACCAGACAACACAATTCTTCTGAGGAAGAAATGGTTTGATAGAAGATGGGGTGAGGAATGTTAGTAGAAGAGTTCCAAAAGGAAGAGTCGTGGAACTTGTCTACCATGACTGCAGTTGAGCAAACAGTTGATCAGAAAAAAACTATATTGAATAAAATAATTGGGTGACATATGACTTATCAGACAAAAGAGACACACCTTAAAAGTTGCCCTAAAATATTGATTGAAGAAATAAATATCAATTTTATTTATGAAAAACACATAATTAGCATTTGATCAGAGAATTTAAATGAGATTTTGAAAATCTACCTTCAAAAATATTTCAAGTTCTAAGCCTACTTTTTGGAGAAATGTCGCTTTAACTCGAAAAAATACAACTTTATTAAAACTAAAATTTTCAAATTTCATATTTAAAATCTATATCCAAATAAGAATACATGCATGCATGCGTGCATACATACATACATATACATATATATATATATATACACATATACATATATATTCATATACATTCACGACCTTCGGATAACATTTTTATTATTTTTTCAAAAAAGAGGAAAAAATAGTAAAACAAGCACAAGAGAAAACCCACAAGCTGGAAAAATTAGTAACACAATTTGATTGTGCATTTCAATATAAATCATTTTTTCTCATTATAGTTTGTTTACAATTGACTAAGCCTATATAAAAACAAAAACACTCAAAGATTCATATCAAATGTAGAAATATATAGAAGATGTTACCTAATGACGTGTTCTCCCTCTGAGGATTATTGTAGTGAGGATCATCTTCATGTTTTGACTCATCATTAGATGGCATGCCAACATTTCTTTTCTCAGTATCTGAGGCTACTATTTTCTTTGCTCTGTTCAAAGATTCAGTAGTCTTCTCTTCAAAGCTACTACTAAGTTCTTCATAAAGAACCTGCCTCTTATGAACAATGTTACTACAACATTTCTTTGTGTACGACTGAACATGGAACGTCGATTTTTCAATGAGAAAAAATAGCAAAATGTCCCCTTGCTTCAGTTGGTGATGAAGCACAAATTGCGGCCAATCTCCTTCACATACAAAGAAATTGGGCTTTTCTCTTTCTATCTTTGCCCTCCACCACATTCCAGGCATGTCCGTTTTCAATAAGCAAGTCTTGGTCAACATTTTCTTATTTTCTTTAATGAAACAAGACGGCACTTGCTGACCAATCAAATTTAGCAAATGAACAAAAACATTTCAAAGTAGAATTATCACCTTGTTTTCCAATTCCATTTTCGTAAATTATTTCAAATAAAAAGTGTTCTCTTCTCTTCTTCACTAGATGAAATCAAACACAAATTCATCTTCAGTTTAAACTTAAAAAATTTTAAATAAAATTTTAAATATTTGAAAATATATGATCTAAATAGTACCTACTATTTCAAAATTCCTTATAATTCAAGAACCCCCAATAAAAGAAAGAACCAAAGATTTTGACAAGCTCACCATTTTATTCATGAAGGTTTCTTCAGATAGTAATATCTTGCAAAATGCTGGAGTCGTATCATGATCTATTAGCATCTTTGATTTGTTTTTGATTCTGCAAGAAGAAAAGATAGAATCAAAGAAGGAATTTCTATTCTTTTTCTTGTTTAGAATTCTTACTAGACTTGCATACTTAGGCAATACTTCATATCTATATATAACAAGGGATTTTACAAAAGACTTCTTCAAGAAGTTTTGAAATAACCTAAAGTTGAAATTAATATTTTGTGAATCCCAAGAGAGTCAATTTAATCATGAAACATCCAAAAAAACACATGTTAAAGATTAACATTATTATTTTGCAAATCCCAAGATAGTCAATTTAACTATGAAACATTAAAAAATTATAGTCAAACACAAACATTATTATCAAAAAAAATATCTTAGAACATGTTAACTATGTGAAACATTTTTCAAAACTCCCCCACGTCATAACATTTCAGTTGAAAAGACACAAATAACATGTGATGTCCCTACAGAGAGAAATAAAAAGTCATTTATCAAATTGCATGTGATGTACCAAAGGCAAAAAAAAAACAAAAAAACATTTATCTATCTATCAATCAATCTATCTATCAATTAATCTATCAATCAATCTATCTATCAATCTATCTATCTATCAATCTATCAATCAATCTATCTATCTATCTGGGCCACCTTAAAAGCATGAACTCTAAAACTTAAACGTTTAATTACAAAAATACCTCCTAACTAAAAAACCCCACATAAACTAGTTCCATGGTACACACTCTTTCGCAAGAGTTGCCACTCACAGCCACCAAAGTTCCTCCCCTACTGGTGCAACTCCTCGCTTTTCTCTATTTAAAACTATTAAACATAGAACACAAAAAATTTCCTACTTCTACAATAAAGAAACACACAAACGTCCTACTTCTACAGTAAACGAACAGGTATACCTTGCTACATATGATTATGCAACGACCTGGTTGGTCATTTTTGGTATTATCTATGAAAATTACTATTTTACCCTTCTATAAGTTGCTTTGGGCCTATTTTAAACTATTTGAATGATTCAAATTAAAATCCAGAGTTTTAAAATGATAAATATGAGTTTTTGCACTTTTTGGAAGCTTAAAATTTTTTGTATCTGATAAGGGATCCATCAATTTCATTAGTTTTGGAATATTGAAATGGAACTACAAAAAGTTGCAGAACTGAATTTGGAGTTAAATGAGGTTCTTAGGCCCAAAGTTGTGAATTTAGTTATTTTGGGGACCAAGTTTGACTTTTATCAACATTCAGACTTTAGAAGCTCGGATTGGAATTTTGACAGTTCCTATAGTTCCAGATGGTGAAGCTAAATCTAGAAATGGTCTCGAAATAACTTTTTGAGTTGCCGAGAACAATTTTGGTATTTTGAGTTTTAAACTAGTTTTATTGAGTAGGATAGATAAATGTGGTGAGGAGGCCTTGAAATTATTTTTTGATGATTTCATTGAGTTAGGATCGCTATTTCTAGTATGGATACATATAGAGTTTGTGAAATTCTTATTTTAGATGAGTTCTGAGTTCCTAGTCCGAGTTGATTTTAGCTATGATGTTATTTTTCCTGATATCTGGTGAAGGGAAATCTTTTGTCTGCATTCGCAAAGGTCTTGATATTGTTGTGCTCTGCATTGGCAAACAAATTCATGCGTTCGCGAAGTATTGGGAATATGAGTGTCCCTCCCTCTTTGTTCTCCACATTTGCGGGTCGGTGTCCGCAGTCGCGGAGGTCATTTGACCCTTCTCCTTTGCGTTCATGGGACCCCACCCACAATTGCGAAGAGCTTTTTACACCTGAACAATTTAAAACCCATGAAACACCTTTTTTAGCCATTTTCATGAACTTGGAGCTTTTTTAGGCAATTTTGAGAAGATAATTTTGAAGAAACATTTTGGGTAAGTGACTTTAACATTATATTAATCATTTATCATAAGTATTATCTCGATGTTATCTTGAAATTTATGATTTTAATGTCCAAAATTGGGGATTTTTAGACCATGATTTCTTAACTTTGAACATTGATTTCTCACTTGATTGGAACTCAATGTCTATGGAATTTTCTCCTATAAACCCCACTTTTCGTGTAGAACTTAATTTCAAAGTCAATTTTTAGATACGGAAATTTTAATTTTTAGCCCTAAATTTTACCATTTTTCCCCTAAGCCTAAACCATACTAATATGGGTATCAAAATACTCCTTTATGTGTAGTATGTAATTTTGATAGTGATTGGTTAATTCGCAGACCATTTGGAGGCATGAATTGATTGAAAGCTTGTCCAAGTGGGGTTTCGGCTTTGAGGTTGGTTTAGCTAACCTTTTTGGAACTAGATTTGAGTTATTGAATATGTCATATGGTAATTGCAGAGGCAGATTGATTCTTGAGTAAATGGCTTGTTATATTAGGATTGTGATGGTTATGTAGATCCTGTTATGCTTAAATTTAAGTAGATTGTGATCTTATCGATAAATTGAGTTTAATACTTGAGATATGAGGTACCTTGGTCATTACCATGATAATGTGAGACTTTGTATATCCTTGAAGGGGATTTGTGGAAACTTGGTATTATTCATGACTTATTATGGGACTCAAAAATATTTTTGTGACTTGCGGAGTCTAGATTTGTTGAAAATTTATCATTGATGAGTAAGGGATGTTAATATGGGTTATTGATGTACTTGTGGATTTAGCTGATGATCTTGATCTAGCCTTGTCATGCTAAGACCATTGTCCCTATTTATCATTTCTAATGAGCCATCTGCTATCTTACTTTATTGTTGCATTGGTATGCACAAATCTTACTCTATTGTTGCATTAGTATGCACATAACATACTCTATTGTGCATTGGTATGCACACATATTACTCTATTGTTTCATTGGTATGCACACATCTTACTCTATTGTTACATTGGTATGCACATATCTTACTCCATTGTGGAATGGGTATGCACACACCAAACTTAAATATGTTTGCATTGGCATGCACACATCATATATTATACATGTACTATCTAAGGCCTGCGATGCCCTAACATATTTGAGTACATGGCCAGCGACACCCCTAGGTTCTATCTGGTAGATTCAGCTCAATAGATGTGTACATCGACCCTGCAACCATCGTGATTTCACCTCATTTATGACCTTTGATGCCATTGCATTCATACACTTCATATGTATTATGTCATTATTTATTACTATATTTATCATTATCTTCAGTTATGGTATTATGTACTAACCTTGTGATACAGGTCTTAGGATTCTTTGTTATTACATACTTTTTCGCTTTCTCTTACCCAGTGAATTGAACCTATTAGGTATATTTCGGTGTACTCACCCCTACTTTGTTTCATTCCTGCAGATCATACACAGGGTTTGGGACATGGTAGTTGATTATTCTATTGGAATGTTATGGATGTCACCTAGTTCTTTACGTTGAGGCTCAGATATCAAGTTATCGTGGATGTTTGGATTATCTTTCCTTTCTTTTCTATCAGACTATGTATCAGATATTATGAGAAAACCTCATATTTTCTTGAGATAGATGTATTTTTCTCTTCAGTACTCTATTTAGATGCTCTTGTACTCATGACTCTAGGTTTTGGGGATGTTTGATGTTATGTTGTGTTGGCTTTCGCTTTATTTCATTTTCCTTTAATAGTGGCATGTTTTGGGTCGTGACAAATTTGGTATTAGAGCTCTAGGTTTGTTAGGCTCATGAGTCGAGGGAAGGATGTCTAGTAGAGTCTCGTGGATTGATGTGTAGACGTCCATATCCATCTCTGGGATGCTACGGGATACTCTTTAGGAATGTTTTCATGTCTTGCTTTTGATTCGTGCATTTCTTTGTATTACCTACTCTGAAAGTATCTAATCTACTCTTTTTGTGCAGATGTCGATTACGAGATTATGACTATCCATGGGAGGGACTAAGTTCACTGATGTGGCTCCAACTCGTGGTAGAGGCATAGTTCAGACTAGGGCCAGAGGTCGAGGACATGCTAAATGGGCAGCTCCACTTAGAGGGCAGCCAAGGTCAGATTCTCTAGGGCTTAGATATAAGCTAGAGGGGCCTACAAATCCTATTCCTCCACCCTCATCTCAAGCCCCTACACCCTTAGTTCAGGAGTTGCTATTTAGGTTATATGCTAAACGAGAGGGAGCTTCTCCAGCCCTAGCTACAGTTGAGATTCTGGTTTTTGCAGCACCGATTTATCCTATTATAGTTCTAGTGGGGTCAACTATGGTTCCTGTTAGTCCTTTTACAACCCTAGAAAATCCTATTATAGCAGCTGTGACTCCACTATTGATACCTCAGCCAGGTGCAAGTGCACAGTTTAATAGTTCGGTAGTTGCTCTATCCATTGCACCACCCTCATTTATGGTGCCACTATCTTCTTCTAGCCTAGTTATTTCCTCAGCTGAGCAAAAGAGTTTTGAGAGGTTTGTTCGACTAGCTACTATGAGATTTGACGTCACCTCGGGTGATAGAGCTTATGATTTCATATTAGAGTGTTAGGACCAACTATGTAATTTGGCTATCTTGGAGCCTCATGAAGTTTCTTAACTTACCTGCCTCGCTAAGGAGTGGTGGAGATCAGTTATGGCTCATCAACCTGTTGGATCTCCAGTTATGACCTGGGCGCAGTTCACAATGATATTTTTGGAGAGGTTCGTACCATATAGTCTTTGGGACAGTCGTCATGATGAGTTTGATAAGCTTCATCAGGGTTTCATGTTAGTTTTAGATTATGAGTCAGATTTCATACTCTATCCTAATATGTTTTATCCAGCATTCCTACAGAATTCGATCAGACTTGATGATTTCTGAAAGGATTGGAAAGTTACCTTTGGGAGGCTACAACTTCTTTAGTTCTAGCTAGAGGCACATATCAGAGTATTGTTGATCATGATCATATGATAGAGTGCATTCGACAGGATAGACAGGGTGGTGGGAATAGGTCGTACGGACATAGACAGTTTAGTGGACACCCTCCATGAGATAGAGAGTTTCAGAGGGAGGTCCATCAAGGCCAGGCAGTTCAGGCAGCTTTTCTAGCATCTAAGAGTGTTGATAGATCTAGACCATCATAGGTGAGCAGTACGCCCAAGCGTAGTGGATTTTTAAGGAAGCCATATCATAGGTAGGAGACTAGATCTTATTACCATTATGAGGAGATTGGACATTTGGCTCATCGATGTCCTCATCACATACCATCTTCAAGATCTCAACTAGCTCGTATAGCCCTAACACCAGCAGCTAGAGACATTTCTCAAGGCATGAGGGGAGGTACTGATGTGCTACCAAAATAAAACACTTTAAATACTTGAAACTTGGGACTTTGTGTATTCTCAAGGCGATGTTAGAAGATTTGATGTGTGTTTATGTTTATTTTGAAGGATTTCAGTGTTGGCTTGACTTTGGGCTTGAAGTGCAAAATTGTAGAGTTTTTTGCAGTTTACGAGACCATCTATGGGTCGTCGATCATTCCACGAGTGTAGAGGAGGTTTCATTTTATGTTCCAGTACCAGGGTGAAAAATGAGTCACACTCTATGAGAGAAGACCATGCGTCATGGTCCATAGTACTAGCCGTAGAGAGTGGTCGTGAAGTAAAGCTCAGAGATTGAAGAGTTGTTGAAAGTGTCTCAGACAAAACCCTTCATGGGTCATGAAATCTTACACGGCCCATGGAATGGTTTCGTGAAAGGTGCCTGCAAGATACACCTACATTCGATGAGACCCCGATCCACGGGCCATGAACTGCTACACGAGCCATAAAAGTTGCCTGTAAATGATGTAGACACAGTTATCCTATTTTGATTTGGCTTTGTATTTTAAATACTATAAATAGGTTTTTTTAGATTTTTTTATAGTAGAGACGACGAAGACAGCGATAGAACAATAATAGAGAGAGAGAACATTGTTTTTGTGATTTTATTACAATCTTTTGGTTCAAGTTTGCAATTACATTGAAAAGTTGGATTTGTGTTCATCTATTCTTATGTGTAAGTATTTTAATGATGTATTCTTCTTACATAAGTTCTTAAAACACTCTAAGCATGTGTGGCCAAATCCAAAACTAGGGTTGTGGGAATCATGACGAACTAAGATTAAATTGGATAACTTGCAAATTCTTGGATGGTGTTAGGATGTATTAATTAATCACTTTGTTATAATTGATTTTTAATGGTGGACAACGTTAGAACTATCCTAGTATCACTTGTCGGATCAAGGAAGTGAGTAATAGGAAAAGAGTTAATTAACAGGATTTGATTTATTTCTCTGAACTAATCAATCTAACTAAAATAAGTAAGATTGTACTGGGATAAAGTAAGGGTTAGTAAAGAAATATCACATAGACGGATCAAGTAATGTGATGAAATTCACCTATACACCGAATCAAGGGTTTAGGAGAATATAGCTTACTGTACTGCACCTTCATAATAGAAAAGAGTTGCAGGTATCCAAGAGCACTTAGTTGGAGAGTAATGGGGAATACATAGCCCTAGTTCACTTTTTTCTTGATTGCAAACACATGCATTTTAGTCTAAAGTTTACATTTACTTACAATCCCCCCCTCCTTTTTATTTATTTTCTTGTTTTCTGGGAGATAGAATGGCTAATCGATTAAATTTACAAGTTGTGCTAATTAATCTGAAGTCTACCATATTTCTCGTGGGAACAATTATAACCATTGTTAGGTTAAATACTTGATTATGACCGCTTCAACCTCCGAGTAGAAGTGTGTGTTGATCATTATCGATAGTCCAACATTTGTGGTGTCATTGCCCGGGAATACAACTTGACTTGAGTAGTATAAGGTAATTTTATAGATTACTCTTTATCTCATGCATATTATGTTGTTTTATGTTTTGTGTCATTCCACGAACTAGGTACAACCAAGCATGGTCAGACCAACCTGAACCAAAGGGATGACGAGGACGAATCGAAAGTACCAATTGAAGAAAGGTTGGGCATTGATCCTTTGGAATCGGTGCAGATGAACTTCGACAACGATGGTATCCTAGAGTATGATGAGACAGTTCAAGCTCTGGATGTTCAGGGTTCCCCCTAGAGAAAAACTAAACTAGATCTGGACTTAAAAGAATTGGGAGTTACCATCCATAAAGCCTTTTATTGAGTCACCACTAGAGCTAGAGTTGAAGGACCTTCCACCCCATTTGAAATATGTGTTCTTGAGTCTTGAAAACACACTACAAGTCATAGTGGCATCAGACCTAACAACTCATTAGGAGTACGCATTGGTAGCAGTCCTACAACAGTAAAAGAAGGCTATTGGCTGGACAATCATAGACATCATTAGTATCCCATCCAGAATATGTACTCATAAAATTCAACTGATAAAAAGGTATAAGTTGAGTGTTGAATACCAGAGGCATCTCAATTTACCTATGCAGGAGGTCATGTGCAAAGAAATTATCAAGTGATTGGATGCTTGTGTGATATACCCCACAGATGAAAGTGAATGGGTAAGCCTAGTACAGTATATTCAAAAGAAGGGAGAAATCACTGTAGTCCCTAATGCACACAACGAGATGATCCTTATGTGACCAGTCATAGGATGGAGGGTATGTATAAACTACCAAAAACACAATGTTTCAAGTAACAAGGACCATTTCCCAATGTCGTTCATGGGCAAAATGCTAGATAGATTGACAGGTAAAGGTTGGTTTTGCTTTCTTGGCAGTTTCTCAGGGTACAATCAGATCTCTATTGCCATAGGGGACCAAGCGAAGACCATATTTACATTCCCCTATGGCACCTTTGCATTCAAAATGATGTCATTCGGGCTATATAATGCGCCAAAAACATTCCAGAGGTGTATGATGTCTATTTTCTCAGATATGGTGGAAGATAAATTGAAGTGTTCATGGATGACTTTAGTGTGGTGGGTTGATCCTTTGAAGATTTCTTCAGACATTTGCATGCAGTGCTATAGAGGTGTGAAAAATGCCATCTTGTTTTGAACTTGGAGAAGTGTCACTTTATGGTCAAGGAAGGCATAGTGTTAATTTACCAGATCTCTAGCAAAGGCATTGAGGTTGACAGAGCCAAAGTGGAGGTGATCGAAAGGCTTTCCCCACCTATCTCTGTCAAAGGGGTAAGAAGCCTTCTGGCCCACGCAGGATTCTATTGGCGTTTCATCAAGGACTTCTCAAAGATTTCACACCCTTTGTGCAAGTTGCTTGAAAAGGATACCAAGTTCGTATTTTATGATGCATGTCTTAAATCATTTGAAGGGTTGAAGTAGAGGTTGATATCGACTCCTATTATCATTGCTCCAGACTGGTCTAAGCCATTCAATATCATGTGTGATGCCAGTGGAATTGTAGTGAGTGTGATTTTAGGCTAGTATTGTGAGAAGATCTTGCATCTAATATACTACACTAGAAAGGCTCTGAATCCATCACAGAAGAACTACACTGTCACAGAACAAGAGTTGCTTACAGTAGTCTTCGCCTTTGAGAAGTTCAAATCTTATCTTCTGGGAACCAAGGTCATTGTTCACATATATCACTCTGCATTGCGATACCTAATGTCAAAGAAGGATGTGAAATAAAGACTAATTATGTGGATACTCTTCCAAGAATTTGACTTTGAGGTGATCGATAAGAAGGAAACAAAAAACCAAGTGGCAGACCATCTATCCAAATTAGAAGAAGAGGCTACGGTAAAGTTTGATGATGGGGCAGAAATAGATGACTCTTTTGATGAACGGGTACTGGCAGCATCACATGACTTGATCCCATGGTTTTCTAACTTTGTAAAATATTTGGGTAGTGACATTGTGCCACCAGATATGAATGCCCACCCGCGCTGCAAGTTTATGATAGATGTGTGAAAGTTCTTTTGGGATGACCCATATTTGTTCTGTGTATGTGCTGATGAAATCATTCACCATTGTGTCCTAGAGGTTTAGATGATTAGCATTTTAGAGGTGTGCTACTCATCACCGGTAGGTGGACATCATAGTAGAGCTCGAACAATATATAAAATCTTGCAATATGGCTACTATTAGCTGACAATCCACCAAGATGCACATGACTATGCCAAGTCATCCGACAGGTGCCAGAGAGAAGAAGGCATTTCTCTCAAACATAAGCTCCCTCTAAACCCCATATTGGTGATTAAACTATTTAATGTATGGGGGATAGACTTTATGGGTTCGTTTGTAAGCTCATATGGGAACAAGTATATCTTAGTTGTTATGGATTATGTGTCAAAATAGGTGGAAGCAATAGAACTTCACAACAATGAAGGGAAAAGTGTCACAACATTCCTGAAAAAGAACATCTTCTCCATGTTTGGTACCCCTCGAGCCTTTAATAGTGATGGCGGATAAAACTTCTACAATAGGCTATTCAAAGCACTACTGGAGAAATATGAAATGAAGCACAAAGTAACAACCAGCACAGAGTAACAACCCCTTATCATCCCCAGATTAGTGGGCAAGTAGAGGTGTCAAATCAGGAGATCAAGTAAATCTTGTCCAAAATAGTGAATAAGAACCAGATTGATTGGTCACGAAGCTAGATGATGCATAATGGGC
Organism: Solanum aculeatissimum; assembly: GCA_038996855.1. Taxonomy (NCBI): domain Eukaryota; kingdom Viridiplantae; phylum Streptophyta; class Magnoliopsida; order Solanales; family Solanaceae; genus Solanum; species Solanum aculeatissimum. The sequence goes on along the minus strand of JBCEWC010000960.1, from coordinate 21,774 downwards.
ATATCGAACAACATTCAAATCACCCATCTGTATGTCTCCGTACCAACTAGTCTTTGGGAAAACATATCATTTGGCAGTGGAACTTGAGCATAAAGCACTATGGGCACTCAAAAAGTTTAATCTAGGCTAGAAGGAGGTCACCACAGCGAGGATGAACAACCTTAATGATTTTGATAAATTTTGCCAAAAGGCATAAGAGAGTTCAGCCCTGTATAAGCAATACATGAAGCTGTAGCATGACCGGTGTATTGAAAACTACCATTTTACACCTAGAGATTAGTATTTCCCTTCAACTCTAGATTGAAATTGTTCCCTAGAAAGCTCAAATCCAGATGGATTGGACCATTCAGAGTAGCACAAGTATTCAGTAATGGAGCTATTGAGTTTGAGAAAGGAGATGGCTCTACATTCAAGGTGAATGGTCAAAGAGTGAAGGTGGTTCTTTGCAATAAAGATGAAATAAAGACAGTGGAAGCATGGACACTTGATGAAGTTTGAGTACTTAAGTGGCCTGAGTCATGTGGCGACAATAAATCAGGGACAACTTGGGAGGCAACCTAAGATTGAGAGAGGTGCTTAGGCACCCAGGTATGTTTTCTTTTGACCCCAATTCTTTATCTTTTTCTTAGGTGCATTGAGGACAATGCACAATATTTGGATGGGGTGTCGGTGGTTATACGACCTTAGTGAAGTCTAAGTAACTTTGGCCTATAACTACCCCAATTGTTTATTCTAAAGGGTTTTCTTGTTTGTGTTCTTTTTCCGTGCGGATTTTATTTTATGTTGCACCAACATGTTTAGGATGTTTAGGTAGCATTAGTAGTACATAGTATTGATATCCATGGCATAATAAGTTTTGAGTGAAAAATGATACCCATCAAATTTTTGTTTAGCTAGTTTGATAGTAACCATGTATGATTAGGTGTCTGATAGTGTTTGTTCTAATAAGATTGTGTGAATTATGATAAAAAGCATGATTTGTTGGTTTGTGTTAACGTGTAAAGAAGTGCCATGAGTGAGTGAGCCTAATTGCATGATTCTTTACTATGCTTTAATTTAGAAGTTTCCCCAGTACTCAGATTTAGACTCTAGGTTTGTTGGTTAGGAAAGGATTTTAGGTCATTGTTCTGATTTAGCCCACTTAGCCTAAATATAACCAACAAAATATGTTTTGTATCCCTTGATCCCTATTTTTTAGCCTAAAATTGACTTTATTCTTTGTAAATACCTAACAAGTCTAGACCTTAATGAATGATAATCCCAAACTTGGCCCTGGTCTTTCCTTGAACACTGTGTACCTCAACTTAGGCTAAAAGCCTAAGTTGAGGGTTGCTACCTAAAAAGTGGCCTTGGTTTGGAGGATAGATATTGTGCACCTCACCTTAGGCCAAAAGTCTAAGTTGAGGGTGGCTGGTATACGTAGAAGTTATAAAAAAAAAAGGAAGGGTGAGAAAAAAGCTTAGTGATACAAAGAAGGGAGAAAAAGAATAAAAAAACTGCAAGAAAAATGATAAAATTTGTCAAAGTTCAAAACAATGTGAATAAATGAGGGAAAAGTGCTAGAAATGAAAAGAAAAGCACCATTAGGCAGTTGAAAATGGGAAAAAGGGAGAAGAAAGTAAAAATGATAGGTTGGTAGGGTAAAAGTGTGGAATAATGCAGTATCAAGGAGGGCCCCAGTCATTATGTTTCCATAAAATCACTCCAAATCCCCCCGAGCCTACATTATAAGCTTAGAATGTCTTAATGTGATCCTGATCAGACTAGTAAACAAGTCATGATCTATAGTATAGGGGCAAACATATGGTACTGGGCACAGTATTTGAATATCTTTTATGAGGGTGAGTGTTTTTGTTGTAGTTCCAATGAACTTGAATTGAAAATATCACCCAGAGTGTATAATGGGACTTCTTTGTGTGAGGAAACATGCGTTGCAATATTGATACTTGACCAAATTAGTGATATGTGACTTATTTGTGGTTGCATAGCTTGTCATAGTTACACTGTTGGATATTATAGTCTGTATTGGTTTACTAGATTACTATTTGATATATGTTTGAAGGAGACTTGGGTATTTGTTGATATTTTGATGTAGTATGTGCCATTGGGTTAATGTCTATGTTTCTCTGTGTTGCTTAAGTAGATTGAGTCCATCACTTGAGGACAAAAAAAAAATTCAAATGGAGAGTGTTGATGTGCTGCAAGAATACAACACTTTTAATGCTTGAAACTTGGGATTTTGTGTGTTCTCAAGGCGATGTTAGTAGATTTGATGTGTGTTTATATTTATTTTGTAGGATTTCAGTGTTGACTTGACTTTGGGCTTGAAGTGTAGAAATGTAAAGTTTTTGGCAGTTTATGAGACCCTCTACGGGTCGTGGATCATTCCACGAGTCGTATGAGGAGGTTTCGTTTGATATTCCAATACCGGGGGTGAAAAGTGAGTCACACTCTATGAGAGAGGACCACGAGTCATAGACCATAGTAAGAGCCGTAGAGTGTGGTTGTGAAGTAAAGATCAGATATTGAAGAGTTATTGAAAGTGGCTCAAACGAAACCCTTCACGTGTCATGAAATCCTACATGGCTCATGAAATGGTTTCATGAAAGGTGCCTGCAGGATGCAGCTATATTCCATGAGAGCTCGATCCACCAGCCATGAACTGCTACACAAGCCGTAAAAGTTGCCCATAAATGATGCCAATATAATTATCCTATTTCATTTTGGCTTTGTATTTTAGATACTATAAATTGGTTTTCTTAGGATATTTTATGGGAGAGACGACAGAGACAACAATATAACAGTAAGAGAGAGAGAGAACATTGTTTTTGTGATTTTATTACAATATTTTGGTTCAAGTTTGCAATTACATTGAGAAGTTTGATTTTGGTTCATCTATTCTTTTGTGTAAGTATTTTAATTATGTCTTCTTCTTGCATAATTTTTTAAAGCACTCTAAGTATGCGTGGCTAAATCCACAGCTAGAGTTGTGGGAACCATGATGAACTAACTAAGATAAAATTTGATAAAATGCAAATTTTTTGATAGGTTAGGATGTATTAATCTCTTTGTTGTAATTGATTTTTAATGATGTCCAACGTTAAAACTAGCCTAGTATCACTTGCCGGATAAAGGAAGTGAGTAATAGAAAAAGAGTTAATTAACAAGAGTTGATCAATTTCTCTCAACTAATCAATTTAACTAAAATAAGTAAGATTGTACTGGGATAAAGTAAGGGTTAGTAAAGCAACATCACAGACACAAATCAAGTAATGTGATTAAATTCACCTATACGTTGGATTAAAGGTTTAGGAGAGCATAGCTTACTGTCATGCACCTACACACCATAAAAGAGTCGCAAGTATCCAAGAGTACTTAGTTAAGAAGTCATGGGGAATACATAGACCTAGTTCACTTTTCTCTTGATTACAAACTCGTGCATTTTAGTCTAAATTTTAATTTTACCTTTACTTGCAAAACCCCCCTCTTTATATTTGTTTCCCATTTTCTTGGAGATAGTAGGGTTAATCGATTCAATTTACAAGTTGCGCTAATCCAGAGTCTACCATATTCCTCATAGAAACAATCCTAACCATTGTTAGGTTTAATACTTGATTATGACCACTTCAACCTCCGAGTAGATGTGTATGCTAAGTATTGTCAATAGTCCAGCAGGTACCAAAGGAGGACGTGACACATTAAGAGGTGGAGACTTTGGAGGCCCATAGGCTAGTGGTGGTTTTTTGAGCAAATGATGGGTATTTAAACCATATGTAAATGTTTAAAGGCACATAGGATTGAGACTAGAGTCGGCGTGGACTATCCCCAAGGGTCCATACTTTTTTCTCATACCTATGTAAGTATGGAGCTATTCCTATGCATAAAAGTATGACATGAAGAATGATTTGACTTTTTGTCACGTATGCATGAAAGTAAAGAAACTGATTTTGGCTTTTAAGCCCAATTATGCATGGTTATGATGTCAAGTTACTTGTCCTCTTTTAAAAAGCATGTATATGTATACGTATGTATTCTTATGGGATGATGGCCTAGTACCAAGGGATTGGATGTCATCACGGACTATCTCCAAGGATCCATACTCTTTTTCGTCAAACTATGTGCCAAAGATAGGTCATGTTTATGCCTTTTATGAGATGACTATGATGTTATGAAAGGATCTACCTTTGGCAAGTAGGTCACCTCTTTATCCGTTGTAGGGTAGACAACGGAGTTCCAAGTTATATCTCACTTGGTCTAATATAGATTGTGGTCCCATCCCCTTTATGTTTATATAATTAAGCATTCATGCATCATGGATTATATGGCATATTGATATATTATCCTTTCTTATAATCTTCTTTCCATATATGTCCCCTTGTCATCTAGCATTGGTCTATAGGTTGATCATGTTCATAAGCATTGCATGCTCGCATACTTAGTGCATTATATGTGCTAACCCATACTCTTTATCTACATGATCTAACCATGTAGGGTCGGAGATGACATCCACCTACCTTTTGATGATTTATTTGGATCCTTGAGTATCACTAGTGGTGAGTCCTATGTTCCAAGGACAACATCCACTCCCTATCTACCTTTATGTATGTTGTTACTTCTTTATTTTGAGGGTGAGCCCAGGACATGTCTTGGCCCCCACCCTATTCTTAACTAGAGGCATTGTTGGACATCACAAAGACTCTAGTATGATTATGCTATGTGATTACATGAGATTATTTGGTTATGTATTATGTATGGAAGAGATAATTATGCTTATGCTATTATGATATGTTTTAATGAGAATGTGCTTATGTGGAAAGTCCTAAGTCCCTTCTTACCCCATAGCTTGAGTCATTCTTACCTGCCCCTTAGAATGTACTTGTTATGTGTTATGTGGTTCATGCAAATCCTCTTCCCAATGACATCCCCATAACTTGAGTCCAAAGCCCTGTAATCCCTTAGAATTATGTATTTCTTATTGATTTATGCATTTCTGAACCAATGATGTGTAAATTGATGCTAAGATGGCTTGTTTGAGGACCCTCGGGTTCTCATTCACCATGTCACATCTAGGCCCTACTCTCGGGTCGTGACAAGGATTCTCCAAATTGACTTCTAACCCAGCATCCACTACTTGGTGAACACTTGAAATTTCATTTTGATGTGAAACATCCAACACATTCTCAACTTCCACCGTTCCCATCAGCTTGGTTCTGATTATAACCCACCAATCAGACTTGTCACTACACAATGAATAAAGAGTAGAGTATACTTTCTTTGCATTTTGCGCAATAATAAAAGGACCATAAGTCTGATAAGCCCTAGTGTGTTTGACTTCAACGTTGTTATGTTGCTTAAATTTCCTTGTACCTCTATTTGGGGTTGGACCAAACCACTTACATCAAAACAACACTATTCTTTTAATTGGCCAACCAGAATACTCTAACTCGAGAATCTCTTGTAGGATGCAAAAATAATCAACATTCTCATTTTGATTTCTATCATCACCTTTAACACAAATACCACTATTATTAGTTTTTCTATTCTTTGAGTATCCCTCAGTTGTAAATTTAAAACCATTCACATATATTGGGACATTGTATCAACGGTAATGGTTTCCAAGAAATACTCTTGAAAAATTGATCAAATGTGGAAGAATTTTCTTAATTGTATTCCTATATGTGGTTAGTAAATTGAAAAAATAGTGTTAGCAAAAGGAAGGGTACTATAAATTGTTATCATTATGTATATATTACAATTTATATGTAATGACCCTTTGGGTCATTTTGTATTTTTATGGTTATTCTTCTAATTTGAGCTTATGTATGGTAACCTCAGATCTTTTATGACTTATTGGAATTATTGGGTGGTTATGAGTTGAATTGGTTGTGAATTATATGAATCTGTGAGTTAACGAGAAGTGATAACCGTAAAATAAGATTTTAGATAAAATCCTAGCAAACGGCCTCAAAATGGATTTTTTGGCAGTTACATCAACTGCAGAATGACTGAATTAGGCTAGGAGGGTGGTGGGTTTGAGGGTTGAGGGTCCCGGTGTGAATTTAAGTCAAGCGTTGCAAAATGAGTTCAATTGGAAGCTAAATAGTACTTTTCTCTAAAAACCTATATAAACGTTCTCAGAATGGGAATCTAATGGTGTGGTAAGCACTGGAACGTTAAAAACAACCTAAAATAACCCTTCATTTATTGGAGGAGGCTTTTAGTTACATTTTGACCCCCTCAGTTCATTAAGCTAAAACTAGCCGAAAAGAAGTGGGACCCTCACTGTTTCGTAGATTCTCCATTGGAAATTATGACTGCACTGTTAGATCTAGAACATCAAAATCTGTATGGTTGAACTATTTATTTGCATAAAATGAATATTGGATGGCCTGAGAATGCCCTGGGGATGTTTTTTTCAATTGTTGGTGCAACACTAGAACAACCAACCCTCTATGTTCGCATAGGGCATGATGCATCCGCCCGGACTAGCATGCAAAAGGTGCGCATTTTGCAGCACCACATCCACGTTCATGGAGGTATGGCACTTTCCAACTAAGATATGCTTCGACTATATAGGCTTCAACCCTATGTTTATTATTAATACCCCTTTTAGACTTGCGAATGGTCCTATAATATTTCACATTAGATATGTAGTTTCAAAAAATATGAGTTTTGAAGAAATAAGAATAAATGTGTTATAGTTACTTACTGCTCATAAAGATACATTCACCTATTTTGAATTGCATCTCCTGATAGGGCTTCATTGACAAGGGGAATGGGAAAATGTTCCATTACATCAAAGAACCCTGGTGGAAGAATCTTCTCTAACTTATTGCTGATAGCAACAATATTTTGAGCGATTTGAACTTAATTTTCTACTCTCAATGTGTAGGAACAAAAGTCTTTGAAGAACAAATTGATCTCTACCATCAGTTTCCATACATTTTTTGGTAATCCACAAAAAGCAATAGGAAGTAATTGTTCCATGAAAACATGGCAGTCATGACTTTTCATCCCATGTAATTTCCATGCTTCATGTCAACCTACTTTCTCAAATTTTAAGCATATCCATCTGGCATCTTCAAGCTCTGCACCCACATAAATTTTCCTTTTCTGCTCCATTGTGAATGACTAACAAGCCTTCAGCTTAAGCAACTTGTTGTTGGCAGACTCCTATAAATGTAAATCTGGTCGTCTATAGTGTTTTGATAAGTCACGTCTCGCCTTAAGATTATGTTTTGTCTCGCCAGTCACATCTGTTACTGTGTTGAACAGATTATCAAAAAAATTCTTTTCAATATGCATGACATTAAGATTATGTCTAATTAGATAATCCTTCCTATAAGGTAAGTCCCAGAATATACTTTGTTTATTCCAATTATGTGTAATGCCATACGCGTCAAATTTGAATGGTGGCTCCTCAGCTACCCTTGGAAAATTTTGAACCCTCTCCAAAATTTTGTGACCCATTAATATTGGGGATGGACCATCTCATTTAGTTTTATTCTTTGTAAAAGCATGTTTTATTCTTCTAAACCCATGATTAGGAGGCAGGAATCGACGATGAAAATTAAACCATGAATTTTTTGGGCCACATTTTAGTGTGAATGATTTATTATCTTCCATACAGTAGATACATGCTAGCTTACCGGCTGTCATCCATCCACATACCATTCCATTGGAAGGAAAATCATTAATAGTCCACATTAAAATGGCACGCCGTATGAAATTTTGATTACGGAAAACATCCCGTGTTTCAATCTCCTCAAATCACAACAATTTCAACTCATCAATCAAAGGTTGTAAGTACACATCAATCAAACCATTTCGATTATATGGACTAGGAGTAACACAATTCAAAAATATATAAGGACTTGTCATGCACATTTCAGGTGGAAGATTTTACGATGTAATAAACATAGGCAAACAAGAATATGGCGCATCCCCAACTGAAAAGTGGTGAAACCGTCCGCACACAAACCCAATCTAACATTTCTTGGTTTAGAGGCAAAATATGGATAAGTTCTATCAAAATATTTCTATGCCTCTCAATCCTGTTGATGGCACATAACACCAGGTGACTTTCTATTCACATGATGCCATGTCATATGGGAGTAGAGCTATTTGATGCATACAACCTCTTCAATCTTCGTATAAAAGGTAAATAGTGCATCTCCTTAATAGCAAGTTTCTTTCCACTAGAACAATGCTTATAGCGAGGGTGATTACAAAATTTACAAAATTATAGAACAACATTCTCCTTAAAGTATAACAAGGAACCATTTTCACAACAATCAATTCTAATCAAGGAGAGACCTAACTTAGACATCAATATTTTTGCCTTATAATATGAACCAGGAATCCCTACATCCGGGGTCCACTAATTCTTTCATGAGATTTATCACAGAGCCCATTGCTCCTTGACAAACATTCCAATCAGATTTGATACTTAACAATTTAACTATAATAGACAATTTAGAGTGTGGACTCCCTTTGATCAAAGAACGACTAGAATCACGCAATTGCTCATAAAAGATTTTTGCTTATTCATTAGGAGCTTCTTCTACATTTTCCCCAAACTCAAAATCAGAATACATCCCAAAAGCATTATTAATCATATCTGACATTCTAGAACCTTGGACATAATGCTCGATAGATCTACTACTTTCACCAACAACAAAGTTATTAAATATGTTGTCTCTATCAACTTTACCATGGCTAGTCCAAACTGTATATCCTGGTTTTAAAGTCATTCTACATAAGATGCATAGAAACATTCTCTGCTATTTGATATCTCACATTTTGAAAATTAATACAAGGAAATCTAATCAATCCCGAAGTTTAAAAAGGATCATGTGTCTTTGCATGGTTTACAAATCGAGTGACACCTTATACAAATTTTGGAACCATACCCGCTCAACCAGGATTCTTTCTATTATATATCAAACTATGATCAGGTTCCATATACACAAGCCATAGTGATAATTTGAAACTTAAAATAGAGTAATTTAACTTTAAAATAGAGTGAATGAATACTAGCTTTAGCAGCTAAACCATATTGACTTTAAACTAAAAAATAAATCAAACTAAAGGTTAATGAAACTACATTTGAACTTATTTCAACAACTAAACCATATTAATGCTAATTTAGTTTCAAACTAATTTCAACAACTTCACCAATGTCTAGTACGAGACAAGAACTATAATTTGTTACAAACTAATTCCAACAAATAAATCACAGTAACTTTAAACTAGTTTAAGACTAAATCCACTAACTAAATAACATCATTTTAAATAATAAATCAAACTAAATATTAATTAAACTACATTTGAACTTATTTCAACAAATAAACCACATTAATGCTAAACTAGTTCCAAACAAATTCTAACAAATAAACCAAAGTCTATTACAAGGAAACAACTATACTTTGTTACAAACTAATTCCAACAAATAATTCACATTTGTAACACCCCATAACTCTATTCATAGGATCTGATTTTTTTTCATCGTATGTATATAAGCTTGAACCTAGTGATGCCTTATTTGTTCTTATATTTTGAGGCTTATTACTATGTGTGGGAAGTGTATTGGATGTTATTTAGGGTCGCAAGAGACCCTTAGTACTTAGTCGAGTTCAAACCTTCTTATCAATTATGTTTTTCACATTAGATTTTATAAAGGTCATCTTTAAATTACGATGACTCTCATAACACAAAGAATTAGGTGGCCATTACATATCAACTAAATATATTTGAATTATATTTCAAATGCCACCAATTTCGATTCATTTGGAGTTTGGAGAACAAAGTTATGACTATTTTACTGTAGACTGCCAGAGCAGAGTTTTCTGAAGGCAGGAACAACGACTTTGACTAACGGGGCGTAGATTGGACTACGAACTCACACTGTTAGGTCATGGATTGACTCTTGCAAGTCAAATTTTGGGCCCCAAACTCTACGGACCCAACTAAAGGTCGTACAGGCTTCTATGGTCCATAGTTTGGCCCCATAGAATTAGTTCTAAGACCTCAAAATCCACCCCGGTTTCTACGAATGGACTTCTACAATTTGTATAAGTTTTTGCAGACTGTAGATAGTCCCGTGGTGACTTGGACAGTATTTTTAAGAAATGGATATTTTCGTCCTTTCTCACCCTTTCTAAGCCTAAAATTGACAGTTATTCACCTAAGTAAAACCCTAAACCCTATCCTTTAACTTCATTATGCTCAAAACATTCTCCATACATAGAACAAGTTTTCAACAAGAGAAAGCCAGAGTTTCAAAAAAAGCTAGTGAGTTCCTCAAAGTTCCATTTATATTAAAGTGTTTCCTTTTATTAAAGTGAGGCCTATTTGGATTCAGAGGATCTTGGGAGTGTTTAATTCTTTTGTATTTATTTCTAGTGAAATATTCATGGGCCTACCCCGATACTTAGTTCAGAGTCAGTACTTTAGAGGATTCATAGAATAGAAAGATATTGATCATTGTATTCCCTTGAAGTTGTTTGAAAGTCTTGAGTAAAGTTTTATATATTATTATTGTATGTCTGAGTTTATGAATATTGAGCCCATTCTAAGTCATATTATGTTAGTGTCTTCCACTGAGTAAGTTAGCAAGGCTAGGTGGTTCTCTCGGGACCAGAAATGGGTTTTGAGTCCTGGCCACACCTAGGGTGTAGGGTCGGGGCTTGGCAACATTAACTCTAAACTAGTTTTAAACTAAATCCACTAACTAAATCACATTATTTTAAAAAATAAATCCAATTAAACGTTGATCAAACTACATTTAAACTTATTTCAACAACTAAACCACATTAATGCTAAATTAGTTCCAAACTAATTCTAACAACTAAATTAAATTCTATCGGAAGACAACAATTATACTTTATTACAAACTAATTCCAACAACTAATTCACATTAACTCTAAACTAGTTTTAAACTAAATCAACTAACTAAATCACATTATTTTAAAAAGATAAATCAAACTAAACGTTAATCAAACTACATTTGAACTTATTTCAACAACCAAACCATATTAATGCTAAATTAGTTCCGAACTAATTCTAACAACTAAATCGAAGTCTATTACAAGACAACAACTATACTTTGTTAAACACTAATTCCAACAACTAATCACATTAAGTCTATACTAGTTTTAAAATAAACCCACTAACTAAATCGCATCATTTTAAAAAATAAATCAAACTAAAGGTTAATGAAACTACATTTGAACTTATTTCAAAAACTAAACTACATTAATGCTAAACTACTTCCAAACTAATTCTAACAACTAAACCAGTGTTTGTTACAAGACAACAACTATAGATATTTACAAACTAATTCCAACAACTAAATCACATTAACTCCAAACTGGTTTTAAACTAAACCCACTAACTAAAACACATTATCTTTAAAAAATAAATCAAACTAAACATTAATAAAACTACATTTGAACTTATTTCAAAAACTAAATCACATTAATGCAAAATTAGTTCCAAACTAATTCTAATAACTAAATTGAAGTCTATTACAAGACAACAACTATACTTTGTTAAAAATGAATTCAAACAACTAAATCATATTAACTCTAAACTAGTTTTAAATCTACTAACTAAATCACATTATTTTAAAAATTAAATCAAATTAAACGTTAATCAAACTACATTTCAACTTATTTCAACAACTAAACCATATTCACGCTAAATTAGTGCAAAACTAATTCTAACAACTAAAACAAAGTCTATTACAAGACAACAACTATACTTTGTAAGAAACTAACTCTCACATTTTCACAGTTAACACAAGGACACCTAATCAATTCTGAAGTTAAAAAAGGATCAAGTGTCTTTGCTAAACCACATTAATTCTAAATTAGTTCTAAATCAATTCCAAACAAGTTCTAGACACGTTTCCATTAAATAAAAGCTAAGTGTTATCACTTATGTTAAACAAACACATTATGTAACGGCCCAGTCCGCTAGTGATATTGTCCACTTTTAGGCCTAGGCCTACACAACTTAAAAATGCATAACTAGTAGGTAAGACATGTTTACTTATATACCTAGCATCTCATTTCCATTTTGCCAATATAAGACTTCTCATCTTAAGATAGATTGTTAAACAATATACCCAAATTAAGAAAAATATTGATACTAGGTGAACAAAAATCGATCTTGCAAGAAAATATATTTTTTCATCAATAGGATAACCTGATGTTAACACTAGATGGACACAAATAGATTTTTCAAAAAAAAAATTCATAAATAGTATCAACTAGTGTTAACAATAGGTGGACACAAATGGATCTTGCAAAAAATTCAATTTTATCGTCAATAAGATCAACTATTGTCAACATTTATGCTAAACAAACATTATCACTAAAGTAGACTCTAAAAAATCAAACAAACCCTAAGAAAAATACAAGTGTATAAAATCAAAAAGATAATCTAGTATATAATAATTAAGATTTGTGTAAAAATAATACCTCAACTTCTTTTAATTTGGGCTAGAGATGAAGGGGTTGGCCACAGTGGGCTCAACAGCGTTGAATATTGAAATCTTTGATTGAACTGTATCCCGGCACTTACAATGTGTTTACTGCATATGAAGTTTAAGCAAGTATATGTTAAAATTTTGCATCAAAAAGGGGAAAAGAAACAAGAGCAGGGCATCATGGAGGAGTTAGAGACATGTCTTCTTTTGTTAGGCATTTACTCTTTGTTTAAGACAGTTTCTTTTATTGGTGATCTAAATGTGAGGATATACGACTTTGGATTTTCAAAGCTTCATTACAAGGAAAAGACAGTAGGAACAATGTAAGGAAACACTTTTTAACAAATTATATTTCAAAGAAAGTTATTAGTCAAAAACTCACCTGAAAATATCTCCTTTTTTAAAGTTTCATACAGGTACTATTTGTTGTGCGAGTTTCCTATCAGAACTATTTTTTGTATGAGTTTTCCACTTGAGCTATTACTAATTATTTATTGAAACACACCTCAACTATTTGTTACAGGTCATACACTACGTCTGAAGTTAAAGATCGTCCCGTAGAAGCTAGTGTAGATACGTATAGCTTTGGAGTTGTATACATTTTGTCCAAGGAATGTTATTGTCATGCCCTGAGAGGGTATACTAGATGTGGCCAGCACTCAAAAACCATTTTTGGTTCCCAAGCGAACCACTCAGCTCAAATCACTTATTCAATTAGCGGAAGACTTAATGAAACTAAACAAAGTAATCATATGGGCATTCACATCATCACATAAAATAGTTTCAAAATATACATCTTATAAAAATAACTCAATGTTTACAATTTATATAAATGAAAACAATTTACAAACGTGATTCTGAAAGTAAGACAAACTCCACTTTACTCTACCCAACTCATAAGAAGGTGTCAAGTCATGTCCAAGGCTATCTTAAGAAAAATAAAAGAAAATAAGTTGAAATAATTGATTTCCTCCGAAAGTAAGGAGCTCTCACCACTATCTGGGACTGAATAGATCTTTAACAAAGTACTTGTTAAGGATCCCTAAAACCTGTATCTGCATCATAAAATGATGCAGGCCAAATAACCTTAGTATGCGGAATCTATGATATGTAATATGGCTGAGTAGAATAAAACTCAATGCAAAACTCAATGGCAAGAACAAAGCACAACTCAACTCAATATGATATGCAAATTTAAAAATTAATATAAATAATATAAAAGAATATTCTTCAAATCATTTCAATCATATGCAATTTCATTTAAATCAAATTCAATTTTCATTATTAGAGAGTTTCCTTAATCGACAACCATCAACATATGAGCGAGTGATGATACAACTGCTTTGCACTGTTGTTGTCGCAACCGTCCAATACCTTATCGTGGTAAGTGATGATTCAAATTATTAGATCCACAAATTAAGCCCTCTTTTAGGACAAGAGAGACTAGACCTCCATCCTATGTTGGATACATAGTTTATGGCGTTTGAGTTTTTTTAACTCTTACCAATATCGGTGCTCATACTTCTCACAAAATATATGCTCATATCTATCAATAATTCAAATTATCTCATAAAGTCTCAGTGGACCTTTTCATCGATTCAATTTCATCAATCCATCAATACTTCCAAATTCAACTCATATGCTCTTTCATAAAAATAAATATGTTTCAAAAGACATGCATATCTCATTAAAACTCTTTTCTCAAAATAACATTTAACTCAATGTTATAGCCCTTTTAAAATCAATATTCATGCCCTTGGAAAACTCTTTAAATATATAGATATATATACATATATAATACTAATTCAAATCATTTTTTCAATAATCCATGACAATCATCATCTTTACTCAAAAACATACATAACCGTGATTTAAATCAAATACTTTATTTAATACATGTAAATTATGAGTCTCAATATCAAATAATGCATGGGGAAAATCATGCTCATTAACTCAACTTGAGTTCATTGGAAAGTAGCCACGAATAATAATTCCAATAATAAAATAATAGTAATAACTTCAATTCATAATTATATAGGACTCAATAGAGGAAGAATTGACTCAATTGGAATTTGAAAACTAGATTTTTACCCAATTCAATATTCATTAAAAATTAAAACTTAGACGTGGGGTGCGTGGATGAACTCAATCCAATGCTATGATAGCCTTACATACCTGAGAGTTTTAGATTTGTGAAGAACTTTGAAGAACACACTTGATTCTTTTAAAACCCTAGCTATTCTCTTCTTGGAACCTTGTTGAAAGCCTTGGAATATGTTATGGGAGTAAATTGGTCGAATAGTTATTCTTAGAGGCTTAAATAGATGTAAAACCTTCAAGTTTAAATTTTTAAAAAGTTGGAAAAGTCCAAATTAACCCTTCTTAAAATTCTGTCAAGGTCATCCACGAGCCGATCTGTAGCCCGTAGAACATTCCATGGCCCGTAGAACCCATCCATAAACTTTTTGGCAAATGTTGGTATTTCTGGATCGATTCCACGAGATCAATCTACGATCCATAGATGGGTCCTTCAAGTCTATGACTTAAAAATGGACTCACAGAACATTTGCCACGAGTTGACAGTATGGTTCATATCTCAACCTCAACTCGTAATAAGGTTTGTAGTTTAACTCTGCTCTGGCAGTCTGCAGTAAAATGATCATAACTTTTAATTTCGAACTCCAAATTAGGTTAAATCAGTTGCATTGGTAATCTAATTAAAAAAAATTTTATTTGGTAGGTCATGGGACACCTAATTTTTTATGAGTTGAGATTTATGGTCATTTAAAGTTTACCCTTGCTTAATCTAAGATGGAAAACTCAATCAATAGGAAAGTTTTGAACTCAACTAAGTACTAGAGGTCTCTTATGAACCTAATGCACTTCAAATACTCTTTACACTTATAGGAATGAGTCTTAAAATATAGATACATGTAAGGTATAACTAGTTTCAAGCTTAGGTATTTATGAAAAAAAATTGGTTCCTAAGAATAGAGTTATGGGTTGTTACAATATCTGCCCCTTGGGATCATTCGTCCTCGAATGATGAGTATACTAGGAGATTCCTCAAGGTACTTATGCAGTCAAGAACTCAAATACTCTAACTCAAGGATGAACATCGACTCAAGAATAGAAAACTCAACTCATTAGAGGAAATAACATCTGAGATAAGAAAAGGGACTACAATATCAAGAACTTCCATCAAAATTAATCATAACTTTGGTAAAGAGAATTATTGGCCTCATTTAATAATAGGACTAGCGTACATCAATAAATACGACTGATAACTTTCAAGCTTATTGACACTTCTCAACCATGCTCCTCTTCTCAAATATTATCCTTCATTGTCTGAAACTTATAATTCTTATCAAGGGATAAATCTAATTTCATATTTTCATGGAGTTCAACCTAACTCAAAGTCACCATGTGCCACCCACATGTTAGTCATGTCCCTATAATCTATCCTGCAAGATTCCTCATTTTTACCTTCATAGGGACTCTCAATTAGAGGATAACACTCCCTCTCACTACTTCAATGCCT
Organism: Solanum aculeatissimum; assembly: GCA_038996855.1. NCBI lineage: Eukaryota > Viridiplantae > Streptophyta > Magnoliopsida > Solanales > Solanaceae > Solanum > Solanum aculeatissimum. Next base: position 5,740 of record JBCEWC010000960.1, on the reverse strand, counting down.
TTACTCAAAACACTCATTTAAAAGGTTATCAATAGCATTCTATGATCACTCACATAAGGACATCCACACATTCACACTTATCATTCTAACCTCTATATAGCCTCTTTGCAGTCCATATCACCACCGGTGAAGGCTCAAGACTTACTTTGGTCCATTATCTTATCATCTCCCCATTAGCTCAAAGGTCACTATTCTAAGGCTGTGGATTGGTTCTCTATGATTATTTATCTACCCCTAACTACTCTGTTCTTCTCTTCAACACCTACACTTATCCTTAACTAACACCACAACACTTCAACATAAACTCTCCTCATGGGGGTAATATAAAACTCATACAGACATAACTTTTCCTCCCCAGGTTAATATGTGAAGCATAGTTTGGGGAAGAGTGTCTGGGAGTTCATCATGCTCTAGGTCAAATGAACCAATCCCAATGAGTTTTCTTAGGAGAAAACTAAATAGTACGATCCAAGATTTGAAAGAAGGGAAACTTTTTTTAAATGTCCATATTCCCTCATTTATAGAAGAGGGGCCCTCAAAATCATAAATAAAATCCTATAGACACGACTTTATAGACACCCTAGGACACTTGAATTTTGTGCTTTGATACCAAGTTTTCCATGCCCTGAGAGGGTATCCTTGGCATGGATGGCACTCAAAAATCATTTCTGGTTCCCAAGCGAACCACTCGGCTCATCACTTATTCAATTAACAAAAGACTTAATGAAACAAAAGAAAGTACTCAAGCATGCATTCAAATCATTGTATAAAATAGTTTCAAAATATACATCTTATACAAATAACTCAATGTTTCAATTTATATAAATGACAACAGTTTATAAAATTGACTCTGAAAGTAAGATAGACTCCATTTTACTCTATCTGACTCAGTCTATGAAGTCTCTATCAACTCATAAGAAGGTGCCAAGACATGCCCAATACTACCTTAAGACAACTAAATGAAACTAACCTGAAATAATTGATTTCTTCCGAAAGTAAGGAGGTCTCACCACTACTTGGGATTGAATAGATCTTCAACAAGGTATTGTTAAGAATCCCTTAAACCTGTATCTGCATCATAAAATGATGCAGGTCAAATGACCTCATTATGTGAAATGTACAGTATGTAATATGGTTGAGTAGAACAAAACTCAATGGCAAGAAAAAAGCACAACTCAACTCAATATGATATGTAAGTTAAAAAATTAATATAAATAATATAAAAGAATATTCTTCAAATCAACTCAATCATATGCAATTTCATTTAAATCAAATTTAATTTTCATCATTAAGGAGTTTCCTTAACCTATAACCATCACCATATGAGCGAGTGATGTTACAACTACTTTCCACAACCGTTGTTGCAGCCGCCAATACCTTGTTGGGGTAAGGGATGATTCAAATTATTGGATCCACAAATTAAGTCCTCTTTTGGGACAAGAGAGGCTAGGCCTCTATCCTACGCTGGCTACACAGTTTATGGGGTTTGAGTTTTTTCAACTCTTACCCAAATCGGTGCTCATGCTTCTCCCAAAATATTGCTCATATCTATCAACAATTCAAATCATCTCACCAAGTCTCAGATGGTCTTTTCATCAATTCATCAATACTTCTGGATTTAACTCATTTGCTCTTTCATAAAAATAAATATGTTTTAGAAGACATGCATATCTCATCAAAACTCTTTTCTCAAAATAACATTTAACTCAATGTTATAGCTCTTTTAAAATCAATGTTCATTCCCTTGGAAAACTCTTTAAATATATAGATATATATATATATATAATAGCAGTTCAAATCATTCTTTTGATCAATGCATAACAATCATCATCTTTGATAAAAAAAAACATACATAACCTTGATTTAAATCAAATACTTTATTTAAAGCATGAAAATTATGAGTCTCAATATCAAATAATGCATGGAAAAATCATGATTATTAACTCAACTAGGGTTCATTGAAAAGTAGCCACGACCAATAATTCCCACAATAAAATAATAATAACTTCAATTCCTAATTATATAGGACTCGATAGAAGAAGAACTGACTCAATTGAAATTTGTAAACTAGGTTTTTACCCAATTCAATATTAATTAAAAATTGAAACTTAGACGTGGAGCGCGTGGATGAACTCAATTCAATTCTTGATAGCCTTACATGTCTGAGATATTTAGGTTTTTGAATATTTTTGAAGAATACATTTGATTATCATGAAAACTTAGCTATTCTCTTCTTGGAATTGTGTTCAAAGCCTTGAAATATGTTATGGGAGTAAATAAGTACAATGGTTTTGTTTAGGGGCTTAAATAGATGTAAAACCATCAAGTTTAGATTTAAAAAGAGTAGGAAAAGACAAAAATAACCCTTATTAAAACGTTGTCAAGGTCTTCCACGGCTTATAGAACCCATCCATAAAGTTTTTTGGCAAATTTCAAGGTTTTTGGATCAATTCCACGAGACCAATCTACAACCCGTAGATGCTTCTATGACCCATAGATGGGTCCGTCAAGTCTCAGACTCAAAAATAGACTCGCAAAACGTTTTTCACGAGTTGGCAGTACGGGTCGTATCTCAAACCACGACCCGTAATAAGGTTTTGTAGTTTAACTCTGTTCTAGTAGTCTACAGTAAAATGGATATAATGTTTGACTTTGAACTCCAAATGAGGTAAAATCAATTGTGTTGGAAAACCAATTCAAAGATCTTTCATTTGGTAGGTCATGGGACACCTGATGCTTTATGTTCTATGATATATGGTTATTTAACGTTGATCCTTGCATAATCTAACGCGAAAAACTCAATGGATAGGAAAATTTTGAACTTGACTAAGTACTAGAGGTCTCTTATGAACCTAATTCACTTCAAATACTCCTTACAATTATAGGAATAAGTCTTAAAATATAAATACATGTAAGACATAACTAGGTTCAAGCTTAATATTTATGAAAAAAATTCGGATCCTAAGAACAGAGTTATGGGGTGTTACAGTTATCCCTCATTCCACCAAACAACCAAGCCCTTAGAATATTCTTCCCAACTCCTTAATGCACTTCTAGATGCCCACTTCATATGATCATGAAGGTGACTCAAAAATCCATTTATCTTTCATTTCACCAAATTATAGGTTTTACCTATTTGTTCCCTTGCCATTGAAAGTCCCTCCTCTCCTTGTACATTCTCTTTTCCAACCCTTTTAGGTATAGAGAACAAAGAAATATAGTATATCTGGGAAGTTAGTCCTTCGGTATATGTATTTTTTCTTTTAGTTTGCAAGTTCTTTCAGACAATTCCAATGGTTTTGCCCATATCATTTCTAACTTATAACTGATCCCAAATGGAACACAAGTTTTACAAGTACGCTTGCTTTCCTCTGCCTCTTTCTGATGTCTAAACAATAATTAACTATTTATTACAAGAACGCTAAGAATTTGCCCCTCTGTTAAAAGACATAAATTTTATTTTGTATTGACTTAAACAAATATATATTCAGTGAAAATGAGGATCTTGACTTGATTACCTTGTTGAGTGAATTTATGTGATTATCCTAGTAACTTGAAGGTAGTCTAGAATTACAATTTTATTAAGGAAAAGGTCAAAATTCGACCTTGTAAATTGGAAAAAGGTTCAATTTTGTTGTTAAAAGGTCCAACTAATTTTTATACATAAATAGTTGCATTCCTAATCAACAACTAAACAACTATGAATTTATCTGAGAAAACAATGTACAAAAGTTCAAAATTTACAAGAAATTAGTGTTTGTAGGAATTCGAACTATAGAATTTCAGACAACTACTACAGGATTCAGTCAAAATTTCAAACTTGCAGTTGGGATTGAGATGAAAAAAAATTAAACTCCCCAGCTCTGCCACTCTCTGTGTGTGTGTCCACTTATATTCACATGGGAACCAAGAATGTGTCCTTTAGTGACTTAAGAAAGTAATTCCTTACGGCAGCAGATCTATTTGATGAACATAGACTTATTCTTTATTTTTTTTCCTTCTACCATCCAATAGGGTGGTGTGCATCTGCTTCATCACTAAACTCAATGCATAAATTCTTCATTAATTTAAGGTCCTTTTCATATTTCAAAAATATATGCACACATCAATACCTAATGATTAAGGAAATAAAAATTGAGCAGAAATTTTAACATGCAAGTACCCTTATAAGTCCAACAACTTTGCAACACAAAAGAAAGACTGCATTTTTACTGCTAAATTCGACAACCCCTTTTAATCAGACATCAATGTCCAAAACAAATTCCATCAAAGTAAAACAAATACCACAAAAATTAACAAAACAAACCAAAAACACTAACTTGATTCATCACTATGTTGCAATGAGAATGTAGAGAGGGAAACACAAACACTATCTCTCTTTCCCCCTCTCGGTCATTCAATTAATAAAAAGATGCTTTCTTTCTTAATTCTTCACCTCCATTACTTAAAAAGGTTACCGGATCATTCTTTTAAGTATTGCTGCTGAATAGTTCCTCTATTTCCATCTTGTTTAACAAGCAATTCACGTACAAACATGACCCCAAAAAGGAAACAAATTTCATTTATCAAGGAAAAGAAAACCCACTTAAATTTCAAGGAAAATAAAATGGAGTGAAGGCTTTAGTTCATACCTGAAAGTTGAAAATTGAGTTCACTGGAGCAAAGGCTTCAATTCACTGGAGCTCTTGCGTAGAGCGTAGAGGAGCATAGAGCCAAGAAGGGAGTAGATGAAGTCTAGGACATAGAGCGAAAGAAGGCTTTAGCTCGTTTAGTCTAGGGTTTGTTTCTAAGAAATAAGGGAAATTATTTATATAAGGGTGGGTTTATGCAAATATTATCTAAAATTTGACCGACCTCTAGAAGTTGATATTCTTAATTTTTAAAGAAGATACCGACCTCCGAAAGTTGGTATTTTGTTTTAAAAAAAATCACTTTTACTAATATATATAGTAGACTTTATAATATTGACCTCTTGAGGTTGATTTTATCAATTAATGTTAAAATAAATATTTTAAAACTACCAACTTAGAAGATCATATTATTTAACCAACATAATAGTTAAAAAATATTAATCTATTGAGGTAGAATTTTATTAATTAAAATAAAATTATAGAATAAATACAAACTTAAGATGTCGATATTGTGAAAAATAAATATTTTAAATATACCGATCAATGGAGGTCAAATTTTGAAGATTTTTTTTTTTAGATACACTTATACTTTTTCAATAAAATTATTATAAGTAGATAGATCATCGATTATACACAGAGGTTGATATTTATAAAACTCGATTAAATTTGTTACATATATAACTTAAAGAATATATATAGTAATAGTAGTTTATATATATTACGTCCTAATTTATCAACATATTTCATATTTGAATTTAGTAGCAGAGCCAAGATCATTTTTAATAATGGGGTTCAAAATCTAAAAAAGTAGATGCAGGAACTAGTAAAAAAACATGTAATATACGTATTTGATTCTTGAACTGATTGGTGTTTGTTTAATTGATGACATATTTCATACTCAAACCATTGATATGAGATTTTATTTGTTACACTACTCAACGAGTATATATAACCTCCTACAATTAACGTATTCTACACATCTTCGATGAATTATCATTTCTTTTTGCCTACAACATTACTACATGACAGATTCATTTAAGTTCGGACATATGGACTTTAATAGAGTTGACATATATATATGCATCAGACTAAAAGAATTTGTTACTTAT